>JAOXNT010118128.1:0-12821 GCA_028565815.1 Cletocamptus dominicanus | reverse complement strand
CCTAGCTTTTCAAGTGAAAACCAGGGGCAAAAGGACAAGTATAAATTTGTGCAGTTATTTTTTGGATGTCCCTTATATCAAAATATTTCATTTTAATATTAATATTATTTCTCATAAACTATGCAATCACTTTATAAGTATTACTTAGTTCTCTTTTGCCTCGTATTGTCCTGTAAACTATCCGCCCAATTATCAGGAAATATAACAGATACGGAAGGAGAGGCACTATCTTTTGCGACGGTGTATATCAAAGGTAGCTCCCAGGGGACGACCTCTAATATCAATGGTGCGTATGAACTCGATTTAGCACCTGGAGAATACGAAATTGTGTATCAATATGTAGGCTATGAGCAACAGACACAGCAGGTCAGCATGACAGATGCCCCACAGCAGTTGGATATTGTCATGAAAAAACAGGAAGTAGGACTAGAGGAAGTAGTAGTGACAGCAGGAGAAGACCCCGCCTACGCCATCATCCGAAAAGCACAAGAGAAACGCAAGTATTACCTCAATCAGATAGAAAAATACACCTGCGATGCCTATATGAAGGGCTTAGGTAAAATCATAGATATGCCGGAAGGCTGGCAAGATATGGCCGCCAGAGAATCAGAAGGTGTGCTGGATTCTTTAGGTAGAGGGGTGGTATATCTGTCTGAATCCGTCTCCGAAATTAGCTACCAACAACCCAACCAATATAAAGAAACCATGATTTCTTCTAAGGTGAGTGGAAATGATGGCGGCTTCTCCTTCAATCGTGCCTCCTCTATGGATTTTAATTTCTATAAAAACACCTATACCATCAACCGCCAAGTACTCTCCCCTATTGGTAAGAATGCCATGTCTTTTTATAAATATAGGCTAGAAGGGGCGTATGTGGATGAAAATGGGCAGATGGTGAATAAAATCAAGGTCATCCGAAAGCGAGAAAAAGACCCCACGCTAGGCGGCTATATTTATATCAATGAAGATTTGTGGAATATACATAGCCTAGATATGTGGGTGACGGGGGAAGTGCTAGGACTCACTTTTTTGGATACACTCCGTTTTCAGCAAGTCAATATTCCTATAATGGATGATATATGGAAGACGATTTCTTCGCAAGTCGTTTATCAGTTTAATATTTTTGGTATTAAAGCAAAAGGGGATTTTGTGGCTATTTATAGTAATTATGATATAGAACCCGCTTTTGATAAAAAGCATTTTAAAGGAGCGGTACTCAAAGTGGAAGATGATGCCAACCAAAGGGATAGTAGCTACTGGAAGGAAGTTCGCCCCATACCACTGACCTTAGAAGAAGTAGATGACTATGAACGAAAAGACAGCCTGCAGGCTATTTGGAGTTCGCCAGAATACCAAGACAGTATGGACCGGGCATACAATCAATTCCGCTTAGGGGATATATTTGGGGGGTATTCTCATCGCAATTCTCAAAAAAACACCCATTTCCAGACTAATTCCCCTATCACTGCCATAGCCTACAATACAGTACAAGGCTACAACACTTTTTTGAGTGGTACATTTAATAAAAAAATGGATGAGAATGGCTACCGTTATATAGAGACTATGGGCATGGTGAATTATGGTTTTTCTGACCAACAGTTACGCGGCAAAATCCGCTTGGAGAGCCGTCTCAATATGACCCATTTCACCAAATTTGGGGTAGAAGCAGGGCGAGAGGCCAGCCAGTTCAACCGTGAGCTACCGATTAGCTTGGTACTTAACACCTACTTATCTCTACTCGCCCGACAAAATTTCGCTAAATTTTATGACCGATACTATGTGCAAGCCAATGGGGAATCCGAATTATTTAATGGGTTTTTCCTTAGCGGTACACTATCCTATGGACAGAGAAGACCACTTGTGAATACCACTGACCACAGTTGGTTTTTTCGAAAAAGTCGTGAGTTTTCGGCGAATGACCCGCTCCGCCCCGAACAGCATGGCGAGCCGGCTTTTGAAAAACACGAAGCACTGACCATGGGGGTAGGTATTCGCATCCGTTTTAAGCAGCAGTATGGCGAATACCCCAACCGCAAAGTCATTTATGATTATAAATATCCACAATTATTCCTAGAGTATCGCCGCGGTATTCCTTACTTAGGTGGTGACACCAACTACGATTTCCTTTCCTTATCCATTCGAGACGATTTCACTATGGGTTTATATGGTCGCTCTATGTTCAACCTAGAGGGCGGGGCTTTTATCTCAGATAACGATGTACCTGTAGTGGATTTTCATCATTTCAATGGTACACAAGCCACCATCTACCAGATGTCCAATGCCTTAGATATGTTCCGTATGCTCCCTTATTATACTTATAGTACTACGGAGGCCTATGTGAAATTACACTATGAGCATCACTTTGACGGTATGATACTCAACCGCCTCCCACTCTTCCGCCGATGGAATGCCGAATTAGTACTGGGTACGCATTTGCTTTATGTAGAAAATATAGGAAACTATGCCGAGGCAGTGGTGGGTATAGAAAATTTAGGTTTTGGTCCTTTCCGACTTTTTCGGCTAGATTTTGTGGCACAATTCCAAGAGAGTAAAGAAAGACCTGGATTTGCGGTGCGTGTAGGCGTGGATTTGTAGAGACGCAAAATTTGTGTTTTGTAGTAGAGACGCAAAATTTTGCGTCTCTACCATCGCCTATCTTTCTCTTCCAAAAATATCTTTTTTCTTCTTACCGGATGCTTTTTCATCCTCAAAGACAGGAGCAGGACGAGGTGCCTCATCAAAAACATGGTTATAGACTTTTTCTACATATTCCCATCGTCCTTTTTTATTGAGTTTAAAGCCTTGGTAGCTACCATCTGGCACATATACATAAGGAATATCTGGGAAAGGAGACTGCATCGTAATTAAGTGGTCAAAGATGACCATATCCTCATTTTCATTATAGTTAATCGTTGCCATAGCCTCCGCAGAATACTGCAACATAAAGCGATGATAGGTACGAATTTCGGCAGGCATATCCTTTCTCCATATTTCGTAGTCTATGAGAGGTGCCCCAAATATAGGGTTGCGGTCTTCATCAAAAGAGAGGATTTCCATTAGTTTTCTTCGCTCAAAAAAACTAAAGGCATCATAAGCAAATAGGGCATACTTCATTCCCTCCTTGGTTTTGAAGGGTTTCATATTATAATACAATGCCCCGTACCAATTATCCGCTGTATAGACCTTATCATCTATCTTTCGCATTCTTCGTGAAAAGTCCCTCAATCTTGTCACTTTAGCCGCTATTTTTTTCTTTTTATTGGCTTTATGCTGAATGATGCCATAGTACTTATAATTATCTTTATCCACATACAACTCCCAGGTCATAATGCGAAAAGAGCCATCTGGTGCATGGAGTTGGGCAATAAATGGCAAAGAATCAAAGGCATAGGAGTATGTTTCCTCATCTGCTAATAAGGTCAATAACCGCTTCTCAAAAATTTGGGCGGCCTCCAAGCGGTTCTCCTCTATGGAGTCCGTTCTGAAAGTATGAGCCAACTCCTTGAGGGAATCCTCTACGACCGCTATATCAGCAAAAACACTACTGTTTTGTGCAGCTAAGCCCCCTTCTAAAAGGAACAAAATAATAAGCCACCCCAATGTTTTTTGATAGTTCATCATCATTTTATTTCTGATTTATACATCAATATAACGCTAAATATGCCTTTTCGGTACTTAAAATAGTGTTACCAAGATGATAAAATTTGTCACACAAAATATTACTAAAATAAAAACAAAGCCCTTATTTATAAGCAAAACAACACATCTCTTAATGAAAATAGATAAAAAATATTTAAATATTAAAAAATACCCTGTCACAAAACCATACTAATTTCGCAAAAAACATTGCACAGCAAGTATCAATTTTGAAATATAAACAATATGAGCAGTCCAAACTCTATACCATGAAGTATTTTTCTATCTTATTTATTGTATTTAACATTACTAACTTATTTTGGACAACAGCAACAACAGCACAAACAACTGTCAATGCTGACTTTAGTTCCAATATACCGACTCCTGCCTGTGTTCCTTTATCTGTTGCTTTTAATAATAGCAGTACCAACGCCAGCAACTACTCTTGGACTCTTGATGGTGTTTTCTTTTCTGATGAGGAAAACCCACAAAGAATTTTCACTCAGGCAGGTACTTACACAATATGTGTCACAGCTAGCGACGACAATGGAGCGGAAGACAACCACTGCGAAGACATCACCATTTTTGATGGGCCTATGCTGTCTATTAGCCCCTCCGTTTCCACGGGTTGTACTCCTTTAGAGGTGACATTCACACCTGCTTCCTTAGACACAGACATTACTAATATTGTATGGGATTTTGGAGATGGGACAATTACTTCAACCACGGGTTTAGAAAGTATCACCCATACCTACGAAAATGCTAGCCAATATGATATTAACATAACCGCCTATAATGCCTCTGGATGTAGCACCTCCATTACAGAACAGGACATGATAACCTCCCTATCTGAAACTACCCCACAGTTCTCTGCGGATATACAAAACAGTTGCCAAGAACCCCTAACAGTACAATTCACTAATACAACAAATAATACAGCAACTAATGTGACTTACAGCTGGGATTTTGGAGATGGCAATGGCTCTACTTCAGAAAACCCTACTTACACCTACTCTGTAGCTGGAGATTATGATGTAAGCCTCACCATTACCAACAACGATACAGGCTGTAGCTCCATCACTACGGAAACAAGTTTTATACAAATAGGTGCTTCTCCTGCTTTCTCTTACCAAATCCAAGAAGGAGGAAACTGTAGCGAAGTAAGCGTAGCTTTCACTGATGAATCTCCCAGCGAAGTAGTTATCTATGCGTGGGATTTTGGAGATGGTAATACTTCTGACTTAGCCAACCCCAATCATACCTACACTACTATTGGGTGTCATACCCCTAGCCTCACCATCACCACCACAGATGGCTGTACCTCTACTTATACTTTAGACGACTGCATAGCCGTACTAGACAACGACTTATCTTATACCACCTCTCAGCCCGACTCCTCCTGCCAAGCTCCTTTTACTGTCACCTTTTCTACCGATTATAATGGCGACCTACTTTGGGATTTTGGTGGTGCAGGTACTTCTACTGACCCCAACCCTAGTTTTACCTTTACAGAACCAGGCAGCTACCCTGTTACCCTCACGGCCACCCTCCCCAATGGCTGCGAGCTTTCTGTTACTAGCACTACCGTAGATATTACCCTACCCCCAGTAAGTTTTGAGGCGGATGTCCTAGAGGGTTGTATTCCTTTAGAGGTACAATTCACAGATATGAGTAACCTAAGCGATGCCGTGGCTTGGGAGTGGGATTTTGGTGATGGCAACACCTCCACAGCTCCTAACCCTGTACACACCTACACCACGGATGGGGAGTATGATGTATCACTTACCGTCACATTAGCCAATGGCTGTATAGGTTTTGATACTCAATTTAATTATATCCAAACGGGCTATGTGCCGCCTGTTTCATTCTCAGGTAGCCCTACAGAGACTTGTATTGAAAATGCAATTAGCTTTACAGAAACATCTGAAGATACCAATATTGACTACTGGTACTGGGATTTTGGGGATGGTGGATTCTCTGCTGCTCAAAACCCTTTTTATGAATATGCTGATACGGGTTATTTTGATGTGCAATTAATAGTAGGATACAATAGTTGTTATGATACATTAGTGCAAGAAGACTATATGTATTTACTACCACCTAAAGCCCTGTTTAGCTTAACACAAGATTGTAGTAATCCACACTTGGTAACCATTGGAGAGACATCCATTGGTGCAGATAGTTGGAGCTGGGATTTTGGTGATGGCAATACCTCCACCCAAGCGAATCCAGGCACACATACTTTTGTGGAGCATGGAGAATACATTGTTTCGCTAGATGTATTTAACCAAGAGACCGGCTGCACAGATAATATGACACAAGTCGTATATGTCCCTGACCCTATTCCTTCTTTTTCTTTGCCAGAAGACACACTCTGCCTTAGCAATAATAATCAAGCAAGTATGCAAGTCAATAATCTATCTCAAGATGCGGTATCATACAGCTGGGATGGTGCGGGCGTACAAGTAGTCAGTCCTACGGATGCAGCCCCTAGCTTCCAGTTTGATGCACCAGGGCTATATACAGGTATGCAACTTACTATTACAGATATTTTAGATTGCCAGCATACTTTTGTTTATACTGATACAGTGGTTGTCACAGGAGCAGATGCCCAATTCACTTACACCAACATAGACCCCAACTGTAACCAAACCTACCAATTCACAGATGCAAGCATAGGGTATCATACGGATATTGTCGCTTGGGAATGGGATTTTGGAGATGGCTTCACCGCTGATGTGCCTAATCCCACACACACCTACGGGCAAAGCGGTGATTTTCAAGTCTCCCTCACGGTCACCACAACAGAAGGATGCACCTATACCTCTGCCCTATCCAACACCATTTCTATACAGGGGCCTTATGTGACATTTGAAACAGAAAATATCATTTGCTTAGGAGAAGCTAATATTTTTGAGAATGGCTCTATTGCTGCCAATTTTGTGGATTATTCTTGGGACTTTGGGAATGGAGATACCAGCACCGAATGGAATCCCAATTATACCTATACTGCTGCGGGTACTTACTGGGCTTGCTTCAATGCTACTACTGCAGATGGCTGCTTAGGGCAGTACTGCGAAACCATTACAGTAGAGGATATTTCCTTGGGTTTTGCGGCAGATGTCACCACAGCAGATTGTAGCCCACTTGTGGTACAATTTACAGATTTCAGTACCAATACCATAGCTTGGGAATGGGATTTTGGTAATGGCTCAGGTACTTCCAGCCTACAAAACCCAGGATATACCTACACCGAAGCGGGCAGCTATGATGTTTGCTTGACCGTCACCTCTGCGGGAGGCTGTTCCACCACCATTTGCCAAGAAGATTATATACAAATCGGCGGACCTACCGCCACCGTTACGGCTAGTCCTATTGACTTTGGCTGTACCCCCTTTGAAGTAGATTTCATAGTAGATGGTAATAGCATCAACAACTACATCATGGATTTCGGAGATGGTAATACCGCTTCTGGTACTACGGATACAGACTCCTTTGTCGTTTCTCATACCTATAATGCTATTGGTGAGTTTACGCCTGTCATCATTGTGGATGATGGATTTGGATGCCAAGCTACCGTAACGATAGACCCCATTATTACTTCCAACTTAGATGTAGATATTGTATTATCTGATACCTCCAACTGCGAAGGAGAAACCATTGATTTTTCAGCAGATGTAAGTACCGTATTTCCCGTAACGGATTTGCTTTGGGTCGTAGAAACAGCAGACAGCACTTATACTAGCACCGATACCGACTTTAGTCTCACTTATGATGCCATTGGCTCGTATGATGTTTACTTAGAGGTAGCTAATGGAAGCTGTACAGAAGTGCTAGACTGGGATGATTATTTCTCGGTACACCCTAGACCAGAGGTAGCCTTCACGGCTGACCCTGCGATACATTGTGGTCCAGATAGTGTTACTTTTGATAATCAAAGCCAAATCGTAAGTGGCACTATCACGGATTGGGCGTGGGATTTAGGAGACGGAAACAGCAGTGCCTTATTTGAGCCTATCCACGAATACGTTAATCCAGCTACCTACACTGCCACCTTGACCGCCACCTCAGATATGGGTTGTACCCAATCCAATACCTTTGACATTACTATACTAGAAGATGCCCAAGCCACCATTATCCAAGATGACCCCATTGTGTTATGTATTGGAGAGACCTACCCCATAACATCGGAAATTGTGGGTACGCCCAGTTGGTCACCTGCTGCGGGATTAAGCTGTACAGATTGTCCTAACCCTATCGCTAACCCTAGCAGTAGTACCATGTATTACCTCACCGTCACGAATAGTGGACAGTGTATAGCTACGGATTCTATTTTTATAGAAAGAGCCGATGTGCCACCCCCCGTAGTAGAAATAAGTGGCTCAGATACCATCTGTAGAGGAGAAATGACACAAATCATTGCCACAGGTGGTGCGAATCCTTTTGAATATGAATGGGATGATAGTGTGCCTGGATTGAGCTGCTACGATAACTGCTCCAATCCCTTAGTAGATATTGAACAAACCAGCACATTCACCGTATCTGTAACCAATTCAGTGGGTTGTGTGACCGTTGATTCTTTTACGGTATATGTAGTTGGAGGTGATTTAGAAATACTTGCCCCAGATGCGACCATCTGCGAGGGAGATAGCCTAGCCCTTACGGTAATGGGAGGCGAAAACCCCGTTTGGGATAGTAATAATACACTAAGTTGTACCCATTGTCCAGACCCTATAGCTCGCCCCACCACTACTACTACTTATGGCGTGACGGTAGCGTACCAAGGCTGCTTCATTACGGATGAAATGCAAGTCGGAGTCGTATCTCCTGAACAAGTAAATGCTGGAGAAGACATCACCATCTGCCCCGGTCAGGAGGTAATACTTAGCGGAGAAGCACCGGGTACGACTACATGGGCTGCGGGTTCTACTGTTTTGGCAGAGAACAGCAACGAACTACCCATTAGCCCCACTAGCAGCACCGAGTATGTATTCACCGCTACGAATGACCTCTGTATTCTTTCCGATACCGTAGTCGTGAATATACGGGAGCAGTTAGAAGTGGATGCACCTGATATTGTCATCTGTGAGCCAGGCTCTGTACAACTACAAGCCAGCGGAGAAGGCATCACTCAGTACCAGTGGTCAGGTGAGGGGCTGAATGCTACTAATGTAGCTAACCCCATTGCCATAGTAGATGGTACACAAACCTTTACTGTCACCGTTAGTGACGACGGATTCTGTACACCTGCTACGGCCACTGTACGTGTAGAAGTCCTCGGAGGCCCTAGCATCAGTATGCCAGAGCAAGTCCTCTATTACCCTGGAGAAGCCATCTCTATTGTTCCTCAAATAGAAGGGGAAGCACCCTTCACCTACAATTGGTCAGCAGGTTGCCCAGATTGCTCTAGTTTGGATATTTTCCCAGAGGGCGAGCAGACTTATACCCTCACTGTAACAGATGCTCTCGGCTGCACGACTACAGCAGAGGTGCTAGCTACCCCTAGGCTAAACTGTGAAGGAGGCGTAATAGAAGTACCTACGGGTTTCAGCCCTAATAATGATGGCAATAATGATGTTTTTCGTCCTTTAGGGAATGGAGATATACAAGTATTTAGAGTATTCAATCGCTGGGGAGAACTCATTTTTGAGAGTAATAATACCCATGAAGGTTGGGATGGAACGTACCAAGGAGAACCACTAGGAATGGGCGTATATGTTTGGTACTTAGAGGTCATTTGTCCCATTGATGGTAATACCATTATACAAAAAGGAGATGTAACCTTAGTGCGATAACAACTTGCAGGGATTCAATACAAGCCCTGTCAAAACCTAGCAAAATCGCTGTTATTTAACATTATTTTCTGACATTGTAACACTCATGTAAAATGAAAAAGTTATACACCATATTTATCATTAGCTTCTTTGCTCTACTAGGAAGCAGTTATGCACAAGATGCCCACTACTCACAGTTTTACGCATCCCCCATTCGCTTAAATCCTGCCCTTACGGGAATGAAAAACGGTGATTTACGGGTAGTAGCCAACTACCGCCGCCAGTGGGCTAGTATTTCTAACCCCTATACCAATGTCAATCTTGCTGCAGATTATAATATCCTCAATGGTCGTATTGGTGAAAACCTCATGGGGGTAGGGCTGGTACTCATCAATGATAAGGCGGGTAGTGCAGACCTGAGTCGTACTAAAGTAGCGGCTAGTATTGGCTACAGCCAAAATCTAGGGATGGAGGGCGTTTATATGTCTGTGGGTTTCCAAGCGGGACTACTCCAACAACGCATCAACTGGGATGGTCTTTTGTTTGAAAGCCAGTATAATGGCAGTGAACTGGACGGCAATATCGCGAGTGGCGAGCAGGTCGGTAGTACCACTGCATTTGGGCTGGATTTAGGTGCGGGATGGGCTTGGGCTTATACCCCTGATAAGCACAATCGCTATTTTGCAGGTGCGGTTATTTCTCATATTAACCAAGCCGAGGTAAGTTTCTTAGAAAATGACAATAATCCATTGGCTACTAAATACACGCTTTATGGTGGTTTAGAAAAACGCATCAATGGTTACTTTTCCATTCTTCCTAGAATATTGTACCAAAAACAATCCACCCAATCTGAAACGAATGTAGGGGGACACATCAAGCTCCACTTGAGTGATGTGCGAGCAGAAAAACAATTTGACTTGAGTGTGGGGGGAATGTATCGCATTGGGGATGCTTTTATTCCTATGGTGCGAGCAGATTACGGGGCTTTTGCGGCAGCACTTAGCTATGATTTAAACCTATCATCCTTATCGGCTGCATCTAATGCCCGAGGTGGTGTAGAGCTTACACTTATCTACTTGGGTCAAGAAAATTCAAAGGGTACTTCCCCTATTCCTTGTCCTTCGTTTTAGGCATTGCCCCCAATATGAGACTACCCACTCCACCCTTCTCTATCCAAGCTGCGATACTGAATCGCCTCGGCTAGGTGGCTGTGCTGTATTTCTGGACTGCCATCTAAGTCTGCAGCGGTACGGGCTACTTTAATGATGCGGTCATACGCACGGGCGGAGAGCTGTAGGCGTTGCATGGCTTTTTTGAGTAGGGTATTTCCTGCCTCATCTAAGCGGCAGTATTTACGGATTTGGTTTCCAGACATTTGGGCATTACAATGCATCCTAGGGTTATCTTGAAAACGGGCGGTTTGTACTTCTCTGGCTTTCACTACACGGCTCAGTACATCTTCACTAGACTCACTCGTCACTTTTTGCTGTGCTAATTCATCATAAGAAACTGGGGTGACTTCCACATGCAAATCCACCCTATCCAGTATGGGACCAGATATGCGGCTTAGGTAACGGGATACCACGCCAGGGGCACAGCTACAAGAACGGGTGGGATGGGTGAAAAATCCACAGGGGCAGGGATTCAGTGAACCAATAAAAATAAAATCAGAGCTATAATCCACGCTTATTTTTGCTCGTGAGATGGTCACCGTACCGTCTTCCATAGGCTGGCGAAGTACCTCCAGTACTGTCCGCTTAAACTCCGGCAACTCATCCAAAAACAACACCCCATTATGAGCCAAAGAAATCTCCCCAGGCATCGGATTAGAGCCACCTCCCACTAAAGCCACATCACTAATCGTATGGTGAGGTGAGCGAAAAGGACGGGTAGTCACTAGCGATGTATCGGTAGGAAGAAAGCCCGCCACCGAATGAATTTTTGTTGTTTCTAATGCTTCTTGTAAAGTCAAAGGGGGCAGTATGGTAGGGAAACGTTTCGCCAACATGGTTTTACCTGCTCCTGGCGGGCCAATCAATACTACATTATGCCCGCCTGCCGCTG
This sequence comes from Cletocamptus dominicanus, assembly GCA_028565815.1. Lineage (NCBI taxonomy): Eukaryota > Metazoa > Arthropoda > Copepoda > Harpacticoida > Cletodidae > Cletocamptus > Cletocamptus dominicanus. The sequence continues at coordinate 1,347 of JAOXNT010118128.1, read as the reverse complement.
CCAATTCTAAGGCACGTTTTACGTTTTCCTGTCCTTTTACATCTGAAAAATCAACATCATAATGGTTTCGCTTTTGGGCAAACTCTTGGCGGGTATCTACATGCACGGGCTGCAAACTTTCCCTATCATTCAGGAAATCTACGGCTTCCCGAATACTGGATACACCATATACTTCTAAGTCATTAACGATAGCCGCCTCCTTGGCATTTTCCTTAGGTAGGATAATGCCTTTAAATTTTTCTTTACGGGCCTGTATCGCAATGGGTAAGGCCCCTTTAATCGGACGCAAACTACCATCTAGGGAGAGTTCGCCCATGATGACAAACTCCGAGATGGAGCTAGGGTCTTTGAGCTGTTGCGTGCCTGCCAAAACGCCTAAAGCAATGGGTAAATCATAGGAAGAACCCTGCTTGGGTAAATCTGCAGGAGCGAGATTGACAATGATTTTAATACGTGGTAAACGCAGTCCGGAGTTGGTGAGGGCGGCCTCTATCCGAGCGAAGCCCTCTTTCACTGCATTATCAGGCAAGCCCACAAGTTGATACCCAATTTTACCTGCTTGTACCGTTTTTCCTGTATTTACTTCTACCACTATGGTTGTAGCATCCACTCCATGAATAGAGCTGGCGTATGTTTTGACAAGCATCTTTGTTTGTTATTTAATTTTTTATATCTGAATTTATTCCACACAATTACATAGAGTATTACCGTAACTGGATTCCATAAATTTATCAAAAAATTGTTCTAAAATAATTTTTTTATACAAAAAATAGGAAAAAATAGTGCTAGGATACGCTAAATAATAGGACAAATTTCTAAAAACCAATTTTTTCATACCAGATGTCAAAAATACACTAAGTATATTTTATTTTAGCTTGAAAATACTACCAATAAGTATGTTTTTACCACTAAAAACATAAATGTAAGCCTTAAAATTTTAACAATTTAAAGTAGATGAGTATATTTACTTTTTTATTTACAAGATCGTGTATTAACATTTAATTACACTAATAATAGTGAACTATTAAAAATAAGTGTGTCCCAAATGACAAATTTGGTTATGTTTTTATTTTTCACTTACAAACGTAATGGAAACTACAAGCTAGGGACAAAAAACAAGTATCAACTTTACAATTATTTTTTAACCGCTCCTAGGTGTAGTTTTTTACACAAAAAACTCTTGTGATTGAAATTTATTTTACCACTTTTTAAAACCTCTTTAGATGATAGTAGTAAAGATATTAGTAACGACAGGACTCTTAATAGTTCTAGGTGGTACTTTATCCGCCCAAGACAACACTCCAAGTACCAACACTGAGTTAGAAGTGCGAAAAACAGAGCATACAA
>JAOXNT010118127.1:0-36746 GCA_028565815.1 Cletocamptus dominicanus | reverse complement strand
GTCTACCAGAGCATCAATTAAATGCTGGGGTGCGGCAGCGCCGGTATGAATATAGACATGATCTCCTGATTGAATGTGTGAGACGGCTTGCTGGGTTGAGCATTTCATACAAGTGCAATTATTATTCGCATAAGTTTTTCTCAAATGAAGATATACAATAAAAAAAGAGGGGAGCCCGAAGGCAACCCCTCAATAGGGAAAAACACAAAATAGACGTATGACTATCTACCTACCTTAATAAACTTGGCTGTTAGAACTTCGCCATCCTTCTGAAGCACTTGAATAAAGTAACTGCCAGGAGTTAAGCTATGAACGGGAATATGATTCCCATTAAAACCGTCTCGCTTAAGCACTAGTTGACCTTGCATATTCCATATATGAATATATTGAGCATCCAATGGACTAGAAAAATGGATTCTCTCAGATGCTGGATTTGGGTATACCTTCAACTTGCTTGGCTTCTGTACTGTAGTAGAGACCAATTCGCAGCAGTAATTTGTAATGCTTTCTACATCACCAATTGTACCCTTAACGAATACGTTAGTAGTATTTCCATCTAGGTCGATAAGGAAGCTTTGAAGGGTGCCACCGCCGCTATTTGGTATGCCTTGTATGCCATACACAAAATACGAACTACTACGGTCAAATCGTAGCGCATTTCCGGAAGCTAGTACCGTTTGATCTATTTCGTCAAGATCGCAACCAGTTGCAAACTCTCTGTTATTGGTGTAAGTATAATCCACTCCACCGGCAGAATTGGTTTGCTGGAAAAAGGTTCCCACTTGATACTTTTGTGTAGGTTCCGGATTCCAAGTTGAGCCATCCCAAGTATACTCAAGAGTCCTAGCTTTGTGAGGATCTCCACGTTCCGCAAGAAGCATCCTTAGACCATTGGCAGAAAAGGCTATATCTGTAATTGGTTCAGAGAAGTCAGCTGTGCCTAAATAAGAAGAGACACTAAACTCGAATTGAAGAGAACTAACGTCTGGAAGACCATCAGGTCGAATACTTACAGACCAAATTTCTTGATTCATGCTTGTATTAGGAAAGCTTGACAAGTCTTCCACTGTTCGGCTAAAATACACCTTTCGGTGAGAGGGATGATATTGAATGCCGTCTATTCTTTCTCCTACTGGAGCAGCACCCTGACTCCCGTTATCAAAACTCCACGGATCAATCCCGCCAAGTACAGTTCCCGTGCTTGCATCAATGGCATAAATGACACCATCTTCTCGATTAGAAGCATACAAAATCCGGTCTGAACTATTCATGGCAATGTTTCCAAAAGCAGGTGCCACACGAGTCAATGGTGAAATTTGATTCGGAATGAAATTGTCATAGGTTGGATGATTCGGTGCACTACTATTTTGGGTGACTACTAAAGGCAAGATCGTCCCAGTCTGCAGGTCAATTTTGTAGATGGCTGGCGCTCTAGCAATACCCCAATGGGCACGACTTGAGTAATACGAACCTGAAGCCACAAACAACTCTGACCGATACGGGTCTACTGCTAATCCAAATACATTTCCAAGGGTTTGAAAATCCCAGATATTTCCATTGATTCCCATTATTTTTGCTGGCCCTCCTGGTGCTGAGGTCCAATCAACATTCCTAGGTGCATTTTGATGATTATACAAATTATACATAGCTACTACAGGATCAGTAGGCAGGCCTCTATACCAAATGCCGCAGCTTGCTACAGCCCAACCTTCATAGGGTAAGGAATCAAGAACCACATCTTCACATATCGGGTTTGAGATCGGTTCGCATATAGGTAGATTCACACAATACAAGGAATCACCGGTACAACAGTCCAGACTATCCTGTTGCATCAAGTGGACACCCACACTAAAATGGAGTGTACTATTCAACTGATAATTACTCACCTTTACCCGTATTTGACGGCTTGCACCTACGGCTAATGCAGGACTTAATTGATATGGAGAAGGATCTAGTAGCGCTGAACCGGGTGTTATAGAATGAAAGGTCACCATATTAATGGGATATCCTGGAGCACTTTGTCCTAGATTGGTTTGGTTTGTAAGGGTAAAAGTTACATAGACCGAATCATTTTGGCACTCACTACTCATTTCTGAGACCGTAGCACAAGGAGTTGAGGGCGACGGAGGAGTGCAACCCAAGTACAATCCTTGACAGCATTCTACTTTTGGAATGCCGTTTTCATCTGGCGTAATCCATAGCAACTCAATTGTTTGAGGAATACTAGAATAGCCCGATAGACAATAGGTAATGGGTATCGATTGACCAATTGGTATGTTGGGTGATCCAGGACCGGTATAAGTAATAGAATAGCCACCTGAAACTGGTGATATTGTCCAGTCAGGATTTGTGGAGGCTACACTTATTGTAACACCAGAAGTTAAACTGATCAGCTGAAGTTCTGTAAAGTAGGAGCCACTATACTGATTGTCAATCACCAGAGAGTAGCAGCAATCACCTTGTGTGCTCGCTGTATCAAAACTTACTTGTTCACAAATTGATTCGTTACCACAGTCCGGTAATATGTAGCAAATCGTATCAGAGTTGCAAATACGTGTACATCCAGTAGAAGGATTTATTGTATCATACACACTGATTACATAGCATAAGGTGTCGCCGGGATAGGCTCCATTAATATGGATACTGTCAGAATTATATACATCTCCCGGTCCAAAGATAAAGCTCGTATCTATTTGGGAAGGAACAATAGATGCGCCTGCTGGTTTGGAGAAGAATGGCCCCACAGTAATATGTTGCCCTGTAAAGGAACCAAGATTCTGAGCTTGGAAATAATAGGTATAGTGGCCAGGTGGCGCGCATACGACACTATCAGACACGACGACAACACATGGCTCATTCTCAATTTCACATTCATGTAACAGGCTGTCAACACAAATTACTTGTCCGGTAGAATCTATCCACTCCGCAATGACGATTTGGGTAGCATGAGATATATTCGATAAGCAATACGATACAGAAATGGTGTCACCTATAAAAGGATACATTGATCCTTGAATGGTAGGTTGTAAAATTACTTCATCCGTACTTGTTTGTACAAGCTGAAATGGAGAATCAATATAGATTTGCTGAAAGCTTACACCCTGCAATCCGCTTAATCTTATCCCATAAAAACTTCTAGGGCAGGACGTACTCGCAGTTAAATCATAACAGCAAGTACCTAAATCCCCATTGGGTACTATCTGCAAGGACGTTGATTCACAGGCTGTTTCACAATTTGTATCTGACTCACAGGTCGGCAACACAAAGCAAAGGGTGTCTGTGTGGCAACATTGATTGTAGCCTGTTGAATCCACATCATCAAATATGGAAATAGTATAACAAACCGTATCACCAGGAGAACCGTTGCTTATGATGATGTCAGATATGTCAAAGGTGTCGCCTTGTGGAAACGTATAGCTCGTGTCCAATAGCGAAGGGAGTACCGAAATACCTGCGTTGGATGAATGGAAATTTCCAACGCGGATATATTCTCCTTGAAAGTTGCCTACATTCACAAGATCAAAAGCAAATCGAAAACTATCGCCTTCACAGGTCACAGTATCATTGATGACAACCACACAATCGCCGGGAGTTAATGGCTCACAATCTGTTATTAAGGTGTCGCTGCAAAGTACCTGACCACTCGTATCATTCCAATGAATAACAATTCTCTGTGGAACCTGATTTGAATTATTGATACCACCTAAGCAGAATTGAATTCCGCTTATGGTATCAGTATTTGAGAAGAAGGGGTAGCTAGGATAGAAGACTCTGGGATTTATTCTCTTCTGTGTTGCAGAAAAATTAGTGATTCCTACATCTATGGGACTTGAGATTGATCTGATATGAGCACCATCTAAGACTTCAATATCAATACTTGAATAGGTTTCCTCACAAAAAGGAGAGAACGAAAGGTTATAACAGCAATAATCAGAATCGGATGAGGTAGTTAACTCTACATAATTTAACTCACAATTTTGTTCACATGGAGGGGCAAGATCACATTCCGGCATAATAAAGCAAAAGGTGTCTGTATGGCAGCATTCTTGCACTCCTTGAAAGCTAGCACTATCAATGAGGCTCAATGCAAAACAAAGGCGGTCTCCGGGATTTGCATTCGTTATGAAAGCAGAAGGCATTTGTATTACGTCACCAGGACTGAAGTTTAGATTAGATAGAATTTGAGGAGATAGATTTACATTGGCAAGAGAATTAGATATCGATATGGACGTAATAAGGATTTTTGTAGCTTCAAAATTTCCCACATTTTCAAGTGCCCAATCTAATTGATACGCACCATCCTCTATACCACAATACAAACTGTCATCTTTGATGATCACACAATCTCCTGGAATAAGTGGATCACATAAGGTCTCCTCTTCAAATTCACACGCTACCTGATCATTTGGGCCGGTCAAAAACGAAATGGTGAAGTTTTGGGGCACTTGAGATGGATTTGTAATACCGGCAAGACAAAATTCTATATTTCCTAAAATGTCGCCTATAGGAAGGAATGGACTACCTGTTATCACAGATCGGGGCCGCCAAATGACGGAACTATCGCTGATGTTTGTTAATTGCCATCCATTATTCGCCACTTGACTTCTAAAATATAGGGGCGAAGGCAGATCAATACGAAGGCCGGAAAAATACATATCATCACAGACATCAAAAATATCTAAACTGTAGCAGCAATATTCTGAAATGGGATTCAATGGCTCTAATGAATAATTAACCTGGTCACATGGATCCTCGCAGCAATTGGGAATATCAAGTCGTATAGTATCTGATACACATTGACAGCAATCAAATTCTCCGAATGCACGTATCGTAAACTCAAGTTGGGGATTTCCCGAAGGGATCGAAAATGAAAATCGATTACCACTTTCGGTAGCCCCCGGTGCTACAGGAGATGAATTAAAATTGATGCTTTGCGGGCTAGAGGTCGATCCATTAGGTGTCAGGTAATCAATTTCTAATCGGTATATATCATTGTCATTTAAATTTGTAAATGTAAAATCAAAATCATACAAGCCGCCAGCCCCACAGACTAATTGGTCAAAGTCTAAGTCTATACATCGGGCGCAGTTTGTTTCTATCGTATCTACACAAATCACACCATTGGGATCAAGCCACTCAATTTGTATAAGTTGAGGAGGAGTGCCTTGATTGTCTAAACAGAAGGAAATGGGAGTAAAAGTGCCGGTAGGTACAAAACCACTGCTCGGAAAAAAACGAATTTCAGTTGGATCATTAATGCTAAAATTCCAGCTTGGATCAAATGATACGTTTGTAAACGTATGTTGACCTAAGGGGGTAAGACGAATATCTGTGAAGGTCTGTGCCAGGCCATTTTCCAAATTTAATTGAAAGCAACACAAGTTACTTTGTGGGTCTGGTGTAGCAGTTGCCATAGTCTGCTGGCAGTTTTGGGCTTCCACGGTGGTAAAACTAAGGAAGAGTACAATGAGGTAGGTAATAATCTTTGTCATAACTTTTTGTTTTTCCAAATATGTTACCTATTACTTGTTTCTTTTTTACAATTGAGGGAATGACAGAACTTTTTGACTAAACGGTAGTCGTACCATAGTCCAAATCAACTCTACCATTACATGGATGACATGCTGTAAGTCTATTTGAAGGTGTATCTTTATTTGATTAGGTATCTAAAGAGATTATGTATGCAAAGGCTTAAAGCTATAATAGTAGATGATGAGAAAAAATTAATCGAACTTCTTCATTCTAAATTGTCTCATCCCGAGTATAATGTGAATGTCGTAGCAACAGCCACAACAATTGATCAAGCATATAATCAAATCATAACACACAAACCTCAGATCGTGTTTTTGGATATTAGTTTGCGAGGAGAATCTGGTTTTGATCTTTTACATAAGTTCAAGATACCAGATTTTGAAACGATCTTTGTCACAGGGTATAGCGAGTATGCCTTGGATGCGATACGGCTAAGTGCCTTGGATTATCTCCTGAAACCAGTGAAAAATGAGGATCTAAAAAAAGCGATAGAAAAATATAGATCGAAGAATAAACCTAGTCAAAGTCATCTAAAATATGGCGTACTACAGGCCAACTTAACTAAGAATTTCAATACTGCTAAAATTGTAGTACCCACAGAGAATATCTATCATTTCTTACTTGTAAAGGATATTATCTATTGTAAAAGTGACAACCAATATACTGAAATCCATATGAGTAATAATGAAACTATTATTAGCTCTTATAATATAGGCTCCTATAGAGACAAATTAGAAAACTTTGGATTTTTTCAAGTTCATCGATCCTACTTGGTCAATTTATCAAAGGTGAAAAGGTATTTTCGTGAGGGTTATGTCGAATTGGATGATGGAACAACTGCTCCTGTCAGCCGGAGAAAGAAAGATAAATTTTTAGAGCAAATGGAGAAGCAATTAGGTCAATTATGATTCGTGTTCTTCAATTTATAATTATTACTCTTGTGGCTTCACATACACTATGGGCCCAACAGATATCCTTTGCCAAAGAATACAAAATTGAGGATGGTGTTTTAGAACGAGAGATTCGGGACCTTATACGTACAAGAAAGGGCGAATTTTTTATCTTATATAATACAGGGATTCAAACCTATAGCGATTACAGATATAAAACCATCATATCTAAAAGAAAATTAACGTCCTATGAACGCTTAGGTCTGGGCTCTGATGAGACTGTCTATTTACTGTCACCTTCTCCTTTTCATTATGCATTTTTAAACCAAAGAGAACGGACTCTTATTACGAGGAAACCGAATCGTGAGAACGGGATAACACATTTATCTTTTTTCACTAATGGCAGGATTATCAACGCGCAATTGGAACAAGGAGAATTTAAGATTGAGGACCAAGTCCAGCCGCTTTCAATTGATAATTGGGAGGAGATTTCCTTTGTGTCAAAATGGAACGATGATGTGTTTATTCAGAAGGGGGATCGCTTGTTTATCATGTCCAATGGCTCCCTACAGCAGACAATAAATGACGTTCACTCTTGCTATGAGGGCTATGGGGGGCATGTGTTTTACATTTCGAATAATGGTTTCTTGTTTGATATTCAGGCCTCAGGAGAGACAAAAGTGCTTGATTCATTAACCTATAAAAAAATAGTGATTGGACACTCTCCGGATAAAGAGCACGCCATAGGCACTATGCTGGATGCAAATCATTTTGATGAAATATTAGTCATAGAAGATGATACCATCCTACGTCAAACTTCTTTTCAAGAGATTACCAATCGAATGACATCATTTTGTGCAAATAGCTTTACGCAACAAACTCTGTTCGGAACGCACGAAGGGCTTCTGTACATCAAATATGCAGATATTGTTCAGAATTACCTTTCAGATTATAATGCCTCATTATCTGACTTTAAAAAAGTAATACGAGCCACTTTTTTTAGACCGGAAGATTCCGTCCTGATTGCCGCACAAGAATGTGGTAGAGTATTTGCTCTGGATGCGAATGAGGGTTCCTATGAATTTGAATTTTCTCGTCGTTATATTGATTCCTCCCAATGTTTAAATCAAGCCTTATATGATAGTCAAAATGATATGCTTTATGTTAGCCAGTCAACAGATGTGGGAAAATCAACATTGATTGTATATGATTTCAGCAGTGGAAAAACAAGAACGTCTTACACAAATTTGATCCATAGGATGGAGTTGCATAATGGCTATTTGTGGACTCTAGGTAGAAAGAATAACAATCCGGTGTTTCAAAAACGTGATAAGACTAATTTTAACATCCACACTCAATACGAACTTCCCAAGGCTGGCAGAGATTTTTTATTTGCTGACGATCAAATGTATATAGCAACACCAAAGGGTGTGCTTGTCTGCCCCCATCCTACAGAAAAACAAGTACGTATACAGCCTATAGATACACTATTACCGAATTCATTTATTTTATTTGTTACTGAATTGAACGGTATGCTTGCAATTGGTACCATGGGGAATGGAGCTTACCTAAGGTCAACGGAGGGCGAGTTGATCCATATCGATAATCGAAATGGCTTACAAAGTTTAAGCTGTGCGTGGATCACTCAAGATGAAAGAAAGAATTATTGGTTGGGCACATTTAACACGATTACTGTCATTGATTCAAATTATAATTTTATTACAAATTTCGGCATTAATGAAGGCTTATGTAGCAGTGAATGCAATACACACGCCATGGATAGCAAGAATGGTGAGCTTCTGATTGGTACAATTAATGGAATCTCTCGATTTCATATGTATAATTTATTGCAGCAAGAACCCACCCATGCGATTTATCCTTCCAGTGTGAACTATACACAAAATGGGATCCAAGTGAACAAAAAGGTGAATGATGATCCAAAAATTACAATCCCCTATGGTGTTCATTCTATTACCATCAATTTTACCGTACTTGACTATCCTAATCCCACTCAATATGATTATACCCACCATTATGAAGTAAATGTGAATCGGCAGCTTGATACCATCTTCCAGACGAATGTAGAAGTACATTTAAAAGTGAAGAATAGGGGGATGCATTCAATGGAGGTAAAAAGAACGTTTGATGGCAGGCAAATGGTCGTAAAAGATTTTTATTTTGAAACCTTTTGGGATGTGTACAAAAGCTATATCTATATATTGCTGGTTAGTTTGCTTTTTTTATCAGGCTTATTGTTTTTATGGATGAAAAGATGGCAGGATCGAAGGATAAAATCAAAATTAAGATATGAAAATGAAATTAATAAGCTGAAATTGTCTTCCTTACTATCTCAAATGAATCCTCATTTTATCTTTAATGCCTTATCATCAATTCAATACTATATCCAGAAGAAAGAGAATAGGGAGGCTGAAAAGTACCTAGCTGATTTTGCGAAACTCATGAGATTAATCCTTGATTCTTCAAAAACTGATTTGATTGAATTGTCTGAGGAAATAGAATTAATCTCTTTATATGTGCGTTTAGAGCAATTAAGATTTGATCAATTATTTGATTTTAAATTAGTAGTTGATCCCTTGGTGGATGAAGAATTTGAGATCCCTTCGATGATTATACAACCATTTATTGAGAATGCGATTATTCATGGATTACAGCATTTAGAGGAGAAGAAAGGATTATTGTTAGTACGGATAACAAGTCCGGATGATGACACCTTAGAAATCTTCGTCAGAGATAATGGAATCGGACGAGATAAAGCACAAACTATAAAGCAGCATAAGCCACATAAATCAATGGGTATACAATTAATCTATGATCGAATTCACCTTTTAGAAAAAGAAAAAGCCATATCTATTGATATCAGAATCACAGATCTATATGGGGATGATAAGAGCCCGAGTGGAACAGAAGTGTATTATAAGATTCAGTATTTATGATGCTTTTCCGGTCCTGATAAGACTCAATTATAGGTAAATGCATAAAATGGGGCATTCCTTTACCAATGGAGGCCCTCCCAATTTGAATCTTTCTTTACTTCAATTGATTTCTTCGTTTCCATTCGTTGTTTTTGTCGCCGCCAGATTAAGGTGGCAATGGCGATGGGGACATCTTCCGTGTTTCGTTTCATCGCTTGTTCTGCCAAATGTTCCGGCACATCAAGTCGGTATAGGTAGGAAAACAAAAGTCCCGGATCCTGATCCATCATTTCTGCTACCTTTTCACTAATCATGGCGATCATTTCACGTTCAGATAGCTCACTTTTAGAGAGATTTGGAGTGTTAAAAGGATTCGGGAAACTCATGAATTTATTTTTCAGTAATATAGGTTAAGATTTGTTCCAGATAGGTACGATCATTTGAAAGCCGAGGCACTTTATTTTGACCACCAAATTTGCCACGGGATTTCATCCAATTATGGAATGTACCCGGTTCCACCATATGCAATCGTAAAGGTTCTAACGCAAGATTATGGCTTCGTTTTGCTTCGTAGTCAGAATTCACCTGCTGTAGGTTGCGGTCTAAAACTTGCCTGAAGGTATTCAGATCATGTGGAGCATGACGAAATTCAACCACCCATTCATGTCCACCTTTTTTTGTACCCTCTAAAAAAACTGGTCCCACCGTATACTCTTCCGCCACAGCTCCCATTTGACGGCAAGTGGTAGCGAGTGCTTGATCTGTATTTGCTACCATTACCTCTTCACCAAATACATTAATATACTGTTGTACACGTCCGGTGATAATAAAACGATGAGGGCAAATACTTTGAAATGTAACAGTATCGCCAATTCTATAGCGCCATAAACCGGCATTCGTAGACATGATCACAGAATATACTTTACCTTTTTGTACCCCTTCCAAAGGCACGACAACCCCTGAATCTACCTCTTCAAACTCAAAAAACATACCATTATCCGTGAGAAGCAACAAATAGGGCAACTTTTGGTCATCTTGAATGCCAATGAATCCTTCGGATGCATTATATATTTCTTGAAACACAAAGTCGTCGGAAGGGAAATATTGCTCAAATTGTGCCCGGTAGGGTGCGAATCCAACACCGCCATGCAGGTACGCTGTCATATTGGGCCATACATCTAGCATATGATCTTTTCCACTATGTGCTAAAATTCGATTCAGTAATACAACCGTCCATGTGGGTACGCCTCCCATCATCACTACATCTTCCGGTGTGCATACTTGTAGCATGCGATCGATCTTCTCTTCCCAATCATCTAATAAGGCAGTCTCAAAATCCGGGGTGTAGAATGGCCGCCCTATGGTAGGCATATTATATATCATCACGGCAGACACATCACCTACTCTGGTCTTTGGATTTGGGGCATATCTTTCGATACTGCCGCCCATGATTAAACTTTTTTTCGCAAAGGCTTTTACATTTGGTCTATGGTGATACAATATTGACATTGAATCCCAGCTTCCTTGAATGTGACATTGCCGCAAATTGTGTGAGGGTACAGGAATATATTTCGAACGACCACCTGTGGTCCCTGATGATTTTGAATACCACTTCACATAGCCCGGCCATAATACATCTTTTTCTCCTTCCATCATTCGAACTATTTGAGGGCGGAGATCTTCATAATCATGAATGGGTATCCGAGATGAAAAAGTGCGGTAATCCTTTATGGATCGAAAGTCATATTGCTTTCCAAAAGATGTGTTTTTGGCAATTTGCAAAAGCTTGGTAAACCATTGCTGTTGCATTCGATAAGGCATGCTTCGCATACGACCTATGCGTCGATAGCGAAACGACAAGTATTGCTTTACCACAGTATTTACCAAACCACGCATGACCTCAATTCGATTACTTAATTGCTAAAATATGAATAATAACGTCCCTGTGGCATGATATAATTCAATTTCATAGCTATATTTTTAATTCATAGGTGTATGTACCATATTCTCCTGTGTTTTTCATTTGTTCTCTATGGTATTCTCAATACAATAGCGCTCTTAGTAGCAGCGGACGATCGCATTACTATAATCCCCTTACGATTTCACACTCGGCGGAATGGTGGGGCGCAGCTCGATTTTCGAGGGTAAGGTGCGCGCAGGTAATCGTAATAAGTCTACTACCATCTGACCAATATCTTCTGGTTGAATTTTCCAGCTATCTGATTCATTCGGGCTATGATTATTAAAGTAGGTTGCCACCGATCCCGGCATAATCGTTGTGGTTTTAATCCCATATTTACGAAGATCTAGCATCACAGCCTGGGTAAACCCAACAAGACCGAATTTGGACGCATTGTACGCACAGCCGCCGGCAAAGAAATTAGTTCCGGCTAGGGAAGCAAGAGTGATAAAGTATCCTTTACTTTCTTTAAGTGCATCAACACTACCCTTTATGGTATGAAATACACCAGTTAAATTTATATCAATCACATCCTGCCACTGCGATTTGGTAAGTTCTTCTATCGATCCAAAATAGCCTATTCCCGCATTGGCAAAGACTATATCGATTTGCCCAAAGTGTTCTCTTACCTTTTGAATTGTTGCTGTTTCTTGTTCATAATCTCGTACGTCCGATACAAAACCTATCGCTGAGCCTGAGCTTGATTCATTTAATTGTGCTGCCGCTTCCTCCACCTCACTCTTATGCCTGCTTGTAATGGCGACATTATACCCTTCCTTACATAAGGCCTTTGCGACACCATAGCCAATACCTTTACTTCCCCCTGTGATATATGCGACTTTTGAGTTCATTTTTTGTTCTTATAGTTTGATAAATCGTTTACTTCCTCCATTTTGTATATGGAGTATATAGTTGCCTTTCGGCAAATGTCCAATGGATATTTGTGTTGCCCCTCTGTCGATACGGCCCTGTTGTACCAATTGACCCATCACTGTGAGTATATAGTAATCTTTGGGTTTATGACCACCTTCACCATTTTGGGAAATAACTATATGGTTGTGCGCCGGATTGGGGTAGATCATAAACGCAGAGGGTGAGCGCATCTCATTATTTTCACTGGATAAAAGTAAATTACAGTAATCGTCTCGCAATGTTTGTTCTACCTGGGTATTAAATTGATTTTTTTCAGCTATATAGGCAAAGGGTAACCAAAAATCAATATGCCCTGCACCTACTAAGCGGGTATAAATATGAGGTAATCCAATATTGGCAGCACGTGAAATCATAAGATCACTGCCAAATGTGCGTACCGTACCCACTGATGCACCAATTCCGATAGGTACGGTTTCATCCTCTGTACCGTGCAAACAAAATAACTTTGGTTCATCCTGGTCAATCAGCAAGGTGTCAAACATCGCTCCTGCAAAACTGATACAGGCATGTACGTCTGAAGAATAGTTGAACTGTGCGGTATCCCCTGTATTACCCTCATATCCGCCATTCGCGGAAAGCAGAGAATCCAGCAAGGGGGGTATAGCATCTGAAGGATCAAGATATGTCCCATGTAATGCGGTAAATGCACCTGCTGAATAACCACCTACCACTACAAAGTCAGGATTGATTCGAAACGGATTTCCTTGATCAACCGTCGCTCGTAAGTATCGAATCGCTGCTTTCATATCACTAATAGCTTTTAGGTTAGCATCTATTAACGCAAGCGAATCCGGCGCTCCTAAGATATTTTGTGGGTACAAACGATAATCAATTGTTGCTGCCACATATCCTCGAGCAGCATAACGTTCGCATAGACCGGTCATAATGGGATCATTTCGATTTCCGGACACAAATCCTCCGCCGAAAGCAAACATGATGAGCGGTCGCTGTGACATGGTATCATTATCCGGTTGATACACCGTCATAAAAAGATCTACGGTGTCTCCAAGAACCGAGCTATTGGAGCCATAATACACGTCTTGAGAACTAGTTTCATAGAGAGATTCAGTCAACCACCCAGGTGGGCAGTCTTGTGCCAGTATCCAAGGAAGTGAGAGGCAAAAGGCAAACGCAATAAAAAATAGATGTTTCATATTGAGGTTATGTTAATGATCTGTTAAGGTATATGTTTTGCCTAAGGATGGGGCATGTACATTTTTAAAACCAAAGTTTTCTAGTTGTTGTTTGAATTCCAATTGCGCTTTATCTTCCCCATGCACAAGGTATAGCCGATGACAGCTTTCTCTTTGATTGCTTAAAAAGTCCAACATTTCCATTTGGTCTCCATGGGCAGAGAAGGAATCCATAGTCATTATATTCGCTCGCACAGGAATCCACTGTCCAAATAATTTTAATTCCTTTACTCCCGACTTTAACAATGCACCGGCCGTATGAGGGGCGCAAAAGCCAACGAGTAAGAATGTACAGCGTGGATCGCCTAAATTATTAAACATATGATGACGGATTCGCCCTGCAGTCATCATGCCGGAAGCTGAAATAATAATGCAAGGCTTATTCATATCATTTAATGACTTGGACAACTCGACCGAGCGCACATATTGCAAGGTGTTAAATCCAAAAGGGTTGTCATCTTCAAGAAGGTAAGCGTTTAATTCTTCATCATAGCATTCCGGATGTGACCCAAAGATTGTAGTTGCGTTTACCGCAAGAGGAGAATCTACATAAACAGGGATACGTGGAAGAATGCCTTCAGTTGCCATTTGATCCATGATATGGACAATCTCTTGGGTCCGTCCAATACTAAAGGCAGGAATAATTAATTTGCCTCTTTGTTCGATACAGGTCTGATGGATGATTGAGAGTAGTTTTTCCCTTTCATCCGGCGCATTATCATGGGACCGATTGCCATAGGTTGATTCAGAGATGACATAATCAGCTGCCGGCATAGGCACAGGGTCGCGCAATATTGGTCGATTTGGACGACCAATATCTCCCGTAAAACCAATCTTCACCGTTTGACCATTCTCCTCGATTCGCAAGCTGATGCTGGCACTACCCAAAATATGCCCTGCATCTGTAAAAAGTACTTCTACCTTGTCATGAATGCGAACCCATTGGCCATAGCCATAGGTTTGAAACTGATCCATTACTTTTTTGGCATCTTCTGTTTTGTAAAGTGGCTTGATGTTTCCCTTTTTTCCGGCTTTTTGCCGCTTGCGGTTTTCGTATTGCGCATCACTTTGCTGAATCTTTGCACTATCTAACAACATAATCGAACAAAGTGATCGTGTCGCATGTGTGCTGTGTATTGCGCCACGAAATCCATCTTTATAAAGCTTTGGTATGCGCCCACTATGATCAATGTGAGCATGACTCAATATCAAGGTGTCAATTTCTTCTGGACGAAACAGCCACTGTTTATTAAAGTGTTCCATTTCTTCTTCATTGCCTTGGTACAGGCCACAATCCAAGAGAATTTTATATCCGTCATCCAAGGTAATTAAATGACAACTACCTGTTACAGTCTGTGCCGCGCCACAAAATTGTAATTTCATATTTCTTTTTTTTTATTCCGATCTTTGATGTGAGATTTTAACGTCTGACCCATCAGAAATCACCTTCACTTCAGTACGACGATTATATTGATGCTCCTTCTCATTGCAGGAGACTCCATCGGAGCAATGGTTTCGCACTCTATTTTCGCCATACCCTATTGTTTGTATACGCTCTGGGGCGATTCCTTTAGCAACCAAATAAGATTTAGCTGATTCGGCCCTGCGCAAGGATAAGCGAAGATTATATAGTTTGCTTCCTCTCGCATCGGTATGTGAAGATAGTTCAATCTTTATATCTTTATACTGCTCCATAATATCAGTGAGGGCGTCGAGTTCCTTTTCAGCCCCGACTCGAATGCTTGATTTATTAAAATCATAGTAGATTCTATCTAGTACGATAAGATTCCCTTTTGATAAAGGCTTAGAAGGATCAACCTTTGAAATAGGGACGCCAGACTCTTTTGGCAGCAACCTAAATAAGACACTGATCTTTTCCACGCTTTCTTCTTGAGGAGCAAGACGAAAGCTGTCTGGTATAAAGCCTTCTTTATAGCCTACAAGAAGGTACGGCTTCCCATAGGAAATGCAGATTTCGTCTTTTTGCGAAAGCGAGTACGTCTTTTGGTCTTCACTACCTATAGATAGCAACTCCAATTGAAATGATTGTTTTGCGGCCGGGTCATTTGACAGGGCCTCTATTTCCACATGTAAACACTCCTTTTCTGTGAGAAACGTTCGAATCGTGGTGTCAGCAGCATCAGCTGAAATAGTAAGAGGTATTTCTCTACTTAGGTAGCCCTTCCGATAAAGGAGTACAGTATATGTTTCCCCTGGCTGCACGTTTGATATCCTCGCTTCTCCATTACGATTTGATATCGTTATGGGGCTGTCTAATTCCATCGGCTGTTTGCGTACTCTTTCTAAGGTGAGACCTTGCTCCTCAGCTCTTTCTGTAATGACTGTTTTATATGCTTCTCTTGATGTGATTATGCCTTCTTCATCGACCGGAAAAACCCATAATTTGACATCCGATAATCGCATGTTAGTAGCCTCGTCAGTTACAAGAATCGTAGCTTCTATAGGAAGAGCTTTGACCCTTTTCTCAAATAAGTGTACACTTGATTTAAATCGGTATAGATCATCCTCACCAATTCCCCTTCGATTACTGGCAAAGAAGCCAGTTGTCCCATCATCTGAAAAGATAATCCCTACTTCATCAGCACCGGTATTGAACTGGGACCCAAGCGATGCAGTCTTTTGCCATGTGTTATCTTTCTCTTTCGAGAAATAAAAGTCATAATTCCCTTCCCCCCCTTCGCGATTACTAGAATAAAAGAGATAGCGATTTTTGTAGATGAAAGGGAAGGCTTCATTCGCTTCCGAATTAATTGATTCGCCCAAATTAAAAGGCTCTGACCATTTTCCATTGACAAAATCGGCACCCCAAAGATCAAAACCTCCGAACCCACCAGGACGGTCACTGGAGAATACGATAAACGTACCATCACTAGAGAGACTGGGATGAAAACTTGTGTATCCTTGTTGATTAAAGGGCATTAGCTCCTGATCTACCCAAAACGTATCACCCCGTACGAGTCGATATATGTTCATGGAGCGAGGGCTATTTTTTTTGCGTTTTCGTTCGGTTTCCTCTCGTGTGCGAGACAAAAACATCACTTGATCTTTTTCACCAAAACTCACTGGCCCTTTATGGTTGGCTGTATTTTCATCAATTGCAAAGGGGACGGGAGCAATTGGATATCCCTCTTCATCAAATGGAGCATAACGCAAGGAGAAAAACTCCTTCCCTTTTTTAAGTTCGTCCGCTGTAACACTTGCCGCCGAGAGGTATACTAGACCTTGCCGATAATAGGCCGGTGCAAATTCAATGCCTGTGGTATTCAAGCGACTTAGGGATTCTACAACTAAAGCCGTATCTAAAATGGGCTGCCCAAATTTTAGGTCTTCCTCTTGTCCCAATAATAAAGAAGGGAGGAGAAGCATGTAGCACCAACTATGCTTAAAAATATCTTGGATTGACATAAGTCTCTCTTTCAGATGATGGTATAAATGTATATCGGGCTGCGATCTCAATACTACCATTGCTGTATTGTCTCAATTTAGTTAGGGTAATATCATAGGATAGGCCAAGATATAATTGAGGCATTAGCTGCATCCCGGCTAGTAGGTCAATCGATTCGGCAAGGCTTCCTCTACCTTGGTAATGCCTCACACTACTTCCTACAAAAAAACGGTCATAAAAACCAAGCATTACATTTAAATCAAAGTCAAATGGAGCACCCTCCGTCAGACGAATCATACATTGGGGCGTGAGACTGATATGCTCTCTCAATGAAAATACATAGCCACCCATAAGGTTTAGGTGCCACTCTTCTCGCGCTGTTTCAGGATCATTGGTATCAAAATCAATATCCGAACGTGCTAATCGAGGGATAGATACACCAAAATAAAAGCTCGGATGATGATAGTATGCACCAAATCCAATATTCGCCACAAATTTATTTTGAAGACCATCCGATATAGCATTATCGAGT
This sequence comes from Cletocamptus dominicanus, assembly GCA_028565815.1. Taxonomy (NCBI): domain Eukaryota; kingdom Metazoa; phylum Arthropoda; class Copepoda; order Harpacticoida; family Cletodidae; genus Cletocamptus; species Cletocamptus dominicanus. Next base: position 19,367 of record JAOXNT010118127.1, on the reverse strand, counting down.
GCCGTGCCCTGTGTCGCCACCAATCTTGGATCTGAGAAATCTTGCTCGAAATAACGTGCTGAGACATTGACGCCCAAGCCTAACTTCCCTTTGTCAGAAAGCTGCAGTCGATAGACATAAATTCCGTTGAGAGAGATTGTTTGTTGGATGCCAATGGCTTGTCGTTCCAATACGCCTCCCAACGCAATTTTATTACTCGAAAGAGGACTGTGAAAAGAAAGAACCTGCGCCTCAGGTGCCCCTTCTAATCCAATCCACTGCGAGCGGTAAATTGCATTGGCGCTAGGTGCATCTAATGAGCCAGCATATCCTGCATTATGATACAGCTTATTATACATAAACTGCGTATAAAGCTGGCTTTGCTGCGCCACACATTCATGATAGAAAGCCTGGCAGCTAAGGATAAGTAGTAGGAGTGGATAAAGCCGTTGATATGGAATCGTTTTCTGCATATTTTATCTCTCTAACACTAAAAATCCTTTTTCTGTGGGGCGTCCATCCCCAAAATCAATGACAAAATAATATGTCCCTACTGGAAGAGGTTTGCCATTATAAGTGCCTTGCCAATTATTTTGATATGGCCGGGCATGAAATACTTGGTCGCCATATTGGTTGAAGATCCATACTTCATTATTCTGAAAGCTTTGACTGCTTAGACATTGGATGGTAAAGAAGTCATTAATGCCATCGTCATTGGGAGTGAATATGGTAGGGACATCACACAAACTTTCATCCCCAACCTGAATCTGTATGCTAGCTGTAGCACACAAGGCCGGACAATTCACGCTACACAATTGATATAAAACACTATCACGTCCAATATAGCCATTTTGTGGGAAGTAGGTTAAGCGCGTTCCACTGCGTTGGATTGTGCCATATATGGGTGGTTGGACGATGCTGATTTGAACCGGACCTACAATGCGATCATTTGCTACGATATCAAGCTCTAATCGTGTATTAAAAGGAGTGACTATAATATCATCTACCGGTTCAGGTTGTTCATCAAATAAAATAATCGCACTATCTCGGCTAAATTCTTCACAAAAATCATAAGATAGTACCCATTCAAATATATTTTCACCCACTGTAAGATCAAATACAAAAGCATTTGGATCTGAAGGGTCCGACACTGTGGCCGGGGGGGTGAGCACACGCCACTCGCCCTGGCCCACTGTGGGTGCACTCGCTCGTAATTCGGCTTGTACATTGGCACAAATTGCTTGATCCAAGCCGGCTTCAGCCACTAGTCCAGGAGGGGGAACGGTCATTTGAATGGTGGCTGGAATAGAGGTGTTTGAAACACATCCATTCACAGAAGCGTAAACAAAGACATTATTTGTGCCATCTGAGAACGAACTAAGATCACCTATAGTTGCGCATAAGCCGCCTGTGGGCCCATCCAGAAGGCGCCCATTATCCGCATTGATCCACTGATAGCTCGCGCCGGGGGTGGCTGATTGAGGGTCAATGCAAAGCTCTATTTCTGCTAGCTCATCTACTACACAAATTTGATCACTGGTAGATTGTATGCGCGGCAAGCTGGGAATTTCTTGGACTTCGACAAAGAGTGGTTCAGAGACTGGGGAACTGCATTGTCCTAGCTGCGTTTGTAAGAGATAATTTCCTTCTTGGACCAGAGTTAAAGGAAAAATCCGTAAGGTATCTGCTTGAACGATGCTTCCGTCTGGCAATTCCCAGCTAGCTGATGTGTATCCTTGTTGGTTGGTATATAATAGTAGACTATCCCCTTCACAATAGAATGACTCTCCTAAAATAAGCGGTTGATTTGGTGACGGCCGTACCGTGAGACGGAAAGAATCCGACAATTCACTTTCACATCCATTTACGATAGTCTGCAGACGATAAACCCCACTATCGCTGCGTGAAACTGTATTACGAAGGAGCGTAGGAACAGTGGTAGTGGTGTCTCCCTTTGGCGTAAGCCATATAAACTGTTGCTCCCCATTCCCGGGATCGCTGGCCATTACACTCCAATTTTGCCCTTCACAAACCATATTTTGTCCACTGATATTTGGAAGTGCCGGGATTTGCGTTACCCGAACTTCTGTACTATCAGGAGCGGAAGGGCAACCATTGCGGAATACACGCAAGATATAAAACCCATTGTCTTCTTGTGAGGCATTTGCGACTATCCCTACCGGCTCATTAGATTGAAATCCATTTGGCCCTGACCATTCGTAACTATACTGTCCCGTATCTTCGGGAAAGATCGTAGCCACTAAGCGAACATCTGTGCCGGGATTAATACAATCAACACCAGAGTTACTTATTGAGGTAATGGCGGCAGGACGAAAAATATCAATCTGCTTATTCGCCATCTTTACACACCCATTCCTACTTGTCATAGTTAGCTCGTATAACCCGCCATTTGGGACGAATACAATTGACCGTCCGGTATCAGAAAAGCCGGGACCTGACCAAGTATACCTTGCTCCGGGGTAGGAGGTGGCACTAAGCCGAATACTATCTCCTTCACAAGGGATTCCTTCTTGTTCTATCTCAATGTCAGGTAGCACTTCAACAGTAATTGGTACTTGGGCAGAATCCACGGATCGGCAATTATTTTGTGAACTAAATATCGTCCATAGGCCTGACTCATTTCCACTTGATGGCCCAAAATCGAAGGTAGGCTGCTGTGTGGTATATTGGGTGCCGTCTGGGGCAATCCAGTAAAATCTATCTCCTCTCACAGGTGGGGTAATCGAAAGTCTCAGATTTTCCCCTTCGCAAAGAATAGAGTCGAAGGATACGGAAGGCGCAGGTGGTAATGCATTGACTATCACTCTGACACGTGCGGGCGTAGACTCACAATCTCCTGTAACTACGACCAAGCTGTATTCTCCCTCCGTAAGAGAGGAAGCATTTGGAATACCCTCCGGTTGGGCATTCGTAGAGAAATACCCATTTGGCCCTGTCCACTGATAGCGATACCCGGGCCCTTGGTCAATGCCGGGCAAAAGTATGGTTTCTCCTTCACATACTTCAATAATGGGAGTGTCGACCAGCGCTATCGGTTGAGTGATAATCTCTATGCGTACAGGCAATGAAGGAGCAGAGGTGCAATCGGCAGCATCCACTACGACATAATAATTATGTAAACCTGGTTGTGGACTTACGTCAAAAAACGCCTGGGTAGTAGTACCAAGTAATAGACCGGAAGGGGGAACACCTTTATACCAAGAATAGCTTACATTGCCGGAAAAGGAATTGGTCTCAAGCCGAACCTGATTCCCCTCGCATTGTACCGGATTGTCAGCTTGAATTTCGGGTGTAGTTATATCGGAAATATTTACCGACACACTTCCTTCGGCAAAACAGTTGTTAAATCCTTCAATTCGCAATTGGTAGGTACCTGAATTTTGAGCGCCAACATTCGGAATAACCGGATTGCGAAGATTGGACTGAAAGCCATTTGGACCAGTCCAGGAATAGGTATATGCATTGACAGGCGGTGGGGCATTTGCAAATAAGAATAATGTGTCTGGATCGCATAAATCATAGATCGCTTCTGGAATGACTACTTCAGATGCTACCCGAATAATAGTCTCGCAACTATCTACATTTCCAAATTCATCAAACACATAAAACACGATATCAAGTTGTTCACCTACCTGTTCACAACGAACAGATTGGGGGCGAACGGCCATGCTATCAATGGCACAATTGTCAATAGAACCGCCATCCAGCATCATAGGGTCTATGATCGTAAACACAACCCCTGAGGGGTTCGCAAAAATGGTGGTGGGTTGACATATAGCTTGTGGTGAAGACGTGTCGATTACTGTAACCTCAAATGTGCATCGTCCGACGGTCCCACTACCATCTGCAAGTTGATATGTCACTTGTGTTTGTCCGCCATCTAGGGTTACAATAGGTTGGGGCATATTTGTCGTCCACTGTCGTGAAATGCTATCATTTTCTCCTACGGCGAAGGTGTAGGATAGTGGAGAGGGCAGAGCACAATTGTCAGATACGCCCAAGGGAGTAGGCAGTTCGACTTGTATGCGGCAGTTAGTCCCCACTAGAGGTAAAGAAGTGTCTGGCGGACAAATGATGTCTGGTGCTTGTGTATCGGCCACATGCAGAGTGAAGGAACATTGGTCCATATTTCCACTGCAATCTGTGGCAATAGCTTCAACTTGGTATACCCCTTTAGCCAATATATACTGTACGCTGTCCAGTTGGGTACCGTTTACTGTATCTATGCCTCGAATAGCCACGGATAGGGATGTTTCTCGTAGCGAACATCCGTCCTCCACTTCAATGGGAGGTAAGGAAACCTGGGCAAAACATGAATCCAAAAGGGTGGGATAGCTAAGAGAGTCAGGACAAGAAAGAGAGGGTCTCTCCTCATCAATAAGAATAAATTGTACTTGTGTAGCAATTGCATTTTGGCAAGCGTCATAGGCGACAATATCAAAGGCTTGAACCACAATGGTATCGCCCAAGACGTATCGACATGAATCAGCTTGGAGGTGCACATTCCGCTGCCCCGGCCAGCTGGCAGGGTCGGATAAAAGATATGTGCCCGGGCTAGCAATAAATTGCGAGATGCTATCACATTGGTCAACGAAATCAGCATATAGTGTATCCAACCAATGAGACAATACTGAATCGGGGGATTGCCTACCTTGACAACGGTATACAAAATTAGCAGGGTCCCGGATGAGTTGTGGTGCAATCGTGTCCACGATCTGAATCTGTTGGATCTGTCGATTTTCATTTGCACATATATCTGTGGCAATCCACTCACGGAAAATCGTTGATTCACAGCCTCGACGCACTAAACTATCTTGAAAAATAAGGGAGATTGGACTTCCGCAAAGATCAAAAGTGTCACTGGGAAAGCCCGTAATAGAAAGACTATCAGCCTCATTACACTGGACCCTCACATCTAAGGGTAAAGTGAAGGAAGGCCCTTGTTGATCCCTGATGAGAAGGAGCTGGGTAAATTGGGCTTGATTTCCACATCCATCTGTCGCAGTGTAGGTTCTGCGGATTTCATAGTTGTAAAAGGAACATAAACTATCCTGAGCAGCTCTTACCGTATCATCTATAAAACTTACATTCGGTTCTACGGTACATAAATCCTGCACGATACCTGTTGTATCGCTCACCTCACTTTGGCAGCTCACTAGTAAGGTGTCTGCCCAATTGATAAATTGTGGTGAGGATGTATCCAATACGCGATAGATACCTGATAATCGAATTCTGTTTCCACATTCATCTCTAAGGTAAAACTGGGCACTAATACGAAAGGAACATGCCAGGTCATCAAGATTTGGACGTGGCCCGGCACCAACGCGAATCAGTCCTGTTTGTCCATCATTCGATATCCAACGAACACTGTCTACAAGGATTTCACTACAATCTTCCTGCAACAGGGCAAATCCATATTGATCCAGCCAAAGGAGTAAGGAGTCTTTCGTACTTGCGGTACATTCTACATTTTTATTTTGTACTGGCGAGAGGATGCTAGGCGGAGAGCTATCTTGAACGGTAAAACCTACAAATTGAGGACTTGTCGCTGGGTTGCCGCAAAGATCCCTGGCAGTGAAACTGAGATTAATGTGCCCTGTGTTTCCACAGCCTAAGGCCAAACTATCTTTCAGGTTGTCCCATGCTTCCGCAAATGTATAATTGGACTCGTAGATGATGGTGCCGCAGTCATCTGCTGCGACTAAGCCTGCTTGCCTATGATACCAATTACTAAATGCCAATCGAATGGCAGTGGTGTCGCTACATGATACCACGGTATCTGCTGCAGGAGTAAGTATGGATGGAGCTGACACATCTAACAAAGCAAACCATGCCGCACCAATGGGCAGTTGATTTCCACAAGGGTCAGTCGCAAAGAAAGCGATTTGAATGGATGCTAATACCTGATCAAATGAGTTGCCATTGATAATCACATCATCTTCACAACCATTTTCTGCATCCTGCATAAATTCTTCAATAATATCCTCTCTGGTGATCGATTGCCCTTGCCATTGATAGCTTATGTCGAGCAAACTGTCTTCGGCACAGTAATCCTCATACATAGCATTGCCTACGCCATCAAGCCAGTCAAGAAACGGAGTTACATAGTTTTGATTGCCGCAGGCTCGTACCACGTCAGATGGTGGTCGTACTAAAATGGGAGGGGTAGTGTCAATTAAAAAGTAGGAAGCGCTTGATTGCACAGATCTCATGCACGCATCTTCCGCTATAAAGGTAAGGTCCAAGGTAGTATTGCATGCGTCCGATAGAGTAATACTATCAGGCATGGTACGCCATTGAATGCGGCAATTATCTTCTACACGCATGCCCCCTCTTAGCGCCAACCAGTCAGAAAAAGACTGGGTCACACCAGGCATACTGCAATCTGCAGAGTCACTCCTAGCCTCTGCCAAAATACGAGGGGCAAGGGTGTCAATAATGGTATAACTTGTCTGTATCTCAGTACTATTTCCGCATTGATCTTCTATAGTGAAATAGACAGGAAAGGACCCACATACATTTAAATCCTCCGGTAGGCGACTTGAGTCAAGATAAATATGGTAGTCATTACAACTTTCGTCAAACGCTTCTATACCTTGCAGTTGCTCCTCTACCCAACTTGTAAATGCTAGATCTGCTTGTTCACAAAAGGTGCTATCAGGCTGGGGCCCCTGCACGATGGTAGGCCCAATAGTATCGGCTTCAATCAGAATGCGCTGTATATGGGTCGCAATATTTCCAGATTCATCAATGGCTTGAATGGTTCGCTCAATTTGTCCGCCTGTGCATTCAGAAATGCTGCTATCTGAAAGTGAAGAACGAATAATCAACTGTGCGGAATCTGTGCAATTATCTCTAGCCCTGACTTGCAGGGGGGGAAGCTCAGCAATGCAGGAGATGCTGGTATCGGCTGGCAGCGTTGACGGGATAAAAATGGGGGCGGATTGATCTACAAAATCTATGGTGAAAATAAAATTTTGAATATTTCCTTGATTATCTGCCGCTCGATAGCGGACACGTACCGTTTCTCCGGCCGGAACACTATCTCCTACTTCGTATCCATCACTTATGGATCGAAGGCTAAAACTAACAAGGAAGCCACCTGGTGGGCCATTGTAAATAACTCGTGGATTGTCAGGCGCACCCCAATCAAGTAGGCCGATGCAATTGCTGTCTACCGCGATCTCATTCGGGCCATCATAGATAAAAGTAAATATGGCAGAAGCCTCCGATACAATTTGCCCGAAAGCAGATAGAGGGGCAAGTAAGGCAATTACATATATAAGGAGAGGTTGCATCCGTTTCAATAGCATAGTCAGCGACTTTCATATACGAAAATAACAATATGAAAGTGATATCCACAGAACACCCCTGCTTTTATTTTAGCTTTTCGAGAAGCTACAGAATATTCTATACTTTATGAGTCTGGTGTAACGGAGGAGGGTAGGTCGCCACCTAGTTTTTTATCGTCCACTTTATCATTGAGGAAGGTATTAATCTGATCGATATCAAAGGAGCCTTCAATTTGGCCAAATTCATTGATCTTTATATCAAAGCCTTGCAAGTCTTTGTGCGTTTCCGGTCTCCCTTTTTTAGGCATTTTCTTCGGCATAACTCTTAGCTTTTGGCCTTTTGATCAAAAGTGCGCCACGCATATTCCATACGCCGAATGCACTTTTCCTGTCCAATCAACTTCATAGTTTCAAACACATCCGGTCCCTTCATAGTTCCGCAACAGCTTAATCTCAGCAATGGAAGCACATGGCCAAAACTCAAATTTTGCTCTTTCAGAAAGGCTTTAATCTCTTGGTCGATCTCTTCAAAGTTTGAGGAGTGTTTCACCAATTCTAAGATCTGCGGGAAGGATTCTTTGCCGTCTCCTTTCCACTTTTTTCGAATCATTTTCTCATCATACGTTTCTATCTCTTTAAAAATGTATGCTCCTTGCGTAACAAACTCATTTATCCTTTGTACTCGTTCTTGAAATAAGTGGGTATACCGAGCTACTTCATCCTTTGAAGGGTAGATCCCATTTTTTTCTAGTTCAGCCGCTACAGCCTTCTGTAATTGTTCCTTTTCCTGTGCTAATATATATTGCTGGTTGAACCATAGTGCTTTTTGGTAATCGAAGCGCGCTCCTGCTTTACTAATTTGCGAAAGCGAAAAAGTGTTCTTTAATTCATCCAAAGAAAAGATTTCTTGCTCTGTGCCAGGATTCCATCCCAAAAACATGAGAAAGTTAAGTACTGCATCCGGAAGGAAACCCATTTGGCGAAAGCCTTCATAGCGATCTTCTCCCTGTTGCCACAAAAGAGGGAAAACAGGTATTCCCAACTTCTGTCCATCACGCTTACTCAACTTTCCTTTGCCATTAGGTTTTAATATTAATGGTAGATGGGCAAAAACAGGCACCTCCTCCTCCCAGCCGAATGCACGATAAAGTAGCACATGGTGCGCCGTGCTGGAAAGCCATTCTTCCCCTCGAATCACGTGGGAAATTTTCATTTCATGATCATCGACTACATTGGCGAGATGGTAAGTAGGCATGCCATCTGCCTTTAGTAATACTTTGTCATCCAGCTCTTTCCCTTCAAATCTGATGTGCCCCCTGATTTGATCTTCGAAATGTATTTCCTCCTCTTCCGGCACTTTCAACCGAATCACATAGGCAGCTCCACTTGCAAGGCGTTCCTTCACCTCCTCCTCTGATAAAGTGAGGGAATTTTTCATTCTATGGCGTACATGATGGTCATACTTTGGGCTATGCGCACCTTCAGCCTCCCTATTGCGTCGCATTTCTTCCAACTCATCCGGATGATCAAAGGCATAGTAAGCATTGCCGGTTTCTACGAGTTGTTTAGCATAGGCCTCATATCTTGACTTGCGTTCTGATTGCCGATAGGGACCATATTCGCCTCCCACAGACGGACCTTCATCCGGATTGATACCCAACCAATGTAATGCATCCAGGATATATGATTCTGCCCCTTCTACATATCTGGTTTGATCCGTGTCTTCTATCCGCAAAATAAATGTCCCTTCCTGCTGCTTCGCAAACAAATAATTATATAATGCGGTGCGAACTCCTCCTATGTGTAACGGGCCGGTAGGACTTGGGGCAAAGCGGACGCGCACTGGTTTCTTCATCTCCGTTTCTTTTTATGATAAGTAGTTGAAAGTAGTGCAAATGTATATTATTACTACTGTTTATAAAAAATATTTCAACATACACATCAATTCCGCTTTGAATGCGTTATCTTTATACAACATCAGTCAGTGGTCTATCCCAACCATCCCAAAGCTGACAGGTGTAGACAACAATTTTATAACCCTAGAACCTTATTGAGTCATGTACTTAGTAAAGACCCCAAAGTTTATTCCCTCTCTTTTCCCCAATTTCGTGTGGAATATTTCAACAGACGAAAAGGTAATTTATTTAACATTTGATGATGGGCCTGTGCCGGAAGCAACCCTGTGGGTGCTGGACCAATTAGCTGCCTATAATGCTAAAGCAACTTTCTTTTGCGTAGGTGAAAATGTCGTCAAACACCCTGACATTTTTCAGAAAGTAGTAGAAGCAGGTCACGCTGTGGGTAGCCACACATTTAACCATCTTAACGGATGGATAATGGAGAATATCCCATATTTTCATAATGTGCGCTATGCGGCTCAAATTATTGGGAGTAATCTGTTCCGGCCTCCGTATGGACGAATTAAACGCAAACAAGCACAGTTTTTGCAGCGCCACTACAAAATTATCATGTGGGATGTCTTAAGTGGAGACTTTGATAGCGAGTTAGATCCGGATCAAGTAGCAGCAAATGTGATTCAAAAAACCAAACCTGGTTCGATTGTGGTGTTTCACGACAGCATCAAATCTTTGCGAAATGTGAAAGGTGCTTTGCCTCAGGTGTTGGATCATTTCTCTGCTCTGGGATACCGCTTTGATGTTCTGCCGCAAGCGGAAAACCAGAATCAGTCAACTAAGGACTATATGGTTCGGGCTGTATAAGACGCAGAAAGAGTTGCCTACATTTTTTATTGGTATATGACAACCGAGTGCGGTGAATCATAGCTCTGCCAGGACTGCAGCGGATAAGAATCCAGAATCATTCAAATGATATCAATCATTGGCAATACGCTATTCCTTTTCTATCATTGCGTAAAAAGATATCATGAGAGTTATAGTTAGCTTGGGATGGATCATACTGACAATATTGAACGCTCTTACCGCACAATCTATTGGTCCGTATCACCTCTCTTGGGAGGAAGAAAAACTCTTCCGCATTCCTCCCAGGCAATCTTTTGCCGGATTTCAATGGGAGGACTACTTGATCCTAGTCGGTGGACGAATGGAAGGACTACATGAGACAGTCCCCTTTCGATCCTTTCCTGCGGATCTTCGTGCTGATTATATTTTACTCATCGAAACCCATAGCGGGAAAAGGTGGGCTCGATCTCTATCAGACTTGCCGGTTGAAATCCGTGAGCAATTAGCTGCTAGCAATCATGTGTATTCGCAACATGGCGAATTTGGATTATGTATTGGTGGGTACGGCTATTCAGAACTGCAAGAAGAGCATATTACCTTTCCGCGAATTACGCGCTTGCACCTGCCGACACTTGTATCTAGCATTCAATCTGGGCACTCATTGCAGTCTTCCATTCAATCTCTGGAGGAGGAATTTTTTCGTTTGACAGGTGCCGGTATGATTTTATTGCAGGATCAATGGTTTATTTTTGGCGGCCAATCGTTTATGGGGCGCTATAATCCGGTAGGGGAGGATGCAGGTCCAGGCTTTACGCAATCATATAGTAACGCTATTCGCTCCTTCACCATTCGGCACATGAAAGATTCTTTTGCAATTTTGAACAAAGCGTACCGGGTAGATAGTATCCATTGTCATAAAAGAGATTATAACCTGGTCCCACAAGTATTACCTGACGGAAAAATAGGTGCTACGGCTTTCTCCGGTGTATTTCGTTACGAGACTGATCTGCCTTGGCTGCAATGTGTGGATTTTACGCCAGATACATTAGTCGCACCCTTAGATTGGAAGCAATATCTTAACCAATATCATTGTGCTCATATCCCACTATTCGATCGAGAGAGAAGCCGGATGCAAACCGTATTTTTTGGTGGGATTAGTCAGTTTTATCTTGAGAATGATTCGCTTAAAGAAGATTTAGATGTCCCTTTTACACCTGCCATTAGTATGATGCAAAGAGACCTTGACGGTCAAAGTAAAGAGTATTTGTTGGGACGACTACCTGATTATATGGGAACATCTGCCCAGTTTATACCTAATGAGGACCTACCCTTTTACACCCATAATGTAATTGACGTGCAAGCCTTAAAACGGGATACTGTTTTTCTAGGTTGGATCATTGGTGGAATAGGAGTAGATAGTGCGAATGTGTTGTTCACAAATGAAGGAGATCAAAGCTGGGCATGGAGTACGGTCCAGCGGGTGTATTTAGTGGCTTCCTCAGGCCAGCAAGGGTCTTTGTTGCATGCGACCCATTATTTCCAACCGCAACAATATATTGATTCCCTTGGCGTATGGAAGGTCTCCTTTCGCACATTGGAACAAGCGCAGTGCGAAGTAGTATGTCTTTCCGACGATAAACAAGAGGTTATCGTACTGCATAAAGGGGAACTGCCGAAAGGGATACATCATCTTTCTCTTACAAGAGATCATGTCCCCCGTACGATCTCTAATCTGATCATAAAGCAGGGACGATACCACTTAGAGATTAAAAACCCGTTTATTCAAAAAACTTCTACCTCAGGAGGAGAATAAATGCTAGAATAATCAGTAGTAGTTTCATAAGGTGTTCATACTGAGCGACCTCTCTTTTTGAAGAGGAGAAAGGGGTAGAAAAATAGGAGATATGCAATATTTTTAGTATCATTCTCGTTCAAATTCTTTTATGAGAAGAATCTCTTTTTTGACCCTTTGTTACTTTATCGGTGGGCTTTGTTACGGTCAGTCTGATCCGAAGGAAGTCTGCCAACTGTTCCTGCAAGCTATTAGTGTAAGCAAAGGTCAGGAAGTCAATTGGGATCAATTGCGCGATTTGTTTTGTGAGGGAGCCACCTTTACTTTCCCTGTATCCGATAGTTCTAGGACAATCAGCTTTGATCAGTTTAGAAAGCAAAGCTCATATCATGTGCATGGATTTCAGGAGAGCGCGATAGCGAGAGAAGTTTTCACCTTTGGACGTATTGCTCAAGTTGTAGAATCGTTTCAAGCTCAAATTCAAGCACAAGACGTACAGTTTCAAGGCATAAATTGTTATCAATTGGTGAGAGAAGGGACAGAGTGGAGAATCGCTCATATTACATATGAAATAGAACAAGAGGCGTGGCAAATTCCCGCTTCATTACATCGAAATTAATTAAGCAACCATAATATGGATATACATTCGATAGAACGATCATTACGTAATTATGCAGACCCGGGTTATGTCAAGCAGATGGAACTACTGGGTATCCCGACAGAGAATGCGCTAGGCGTGCGTATGCCAAAGATTAAATTATTAGCAAAGAATATTGGGCGAAATCATGAACTCGCACAGGAAATTTGGAATCTGGGTCATCATGAAGGGCGCTTATTGGCGGGCTTAATTGAAGAGCCCTCAAAAGTGACACCTTTTCAGGCTACGAAATGGGTCGAAAGCCTGCAGTCTTGGGATGAAGTGGATCAAATGTGTGGAAATCTCTTTCAGCAGTTACCCTTCTTTGAAGACCTTATCGTTGAATGGACAGATCGCGAAGAATTGTTTGTCAAACGAGCCGGGTTCGTATTGATCGTAGCCAGCAGCATTCATCATAAAAATCGTCCGGATGAAGAGTATCATCAATATTTTCCCCTCATTACGGAACATGCTACGGATAAACGGAATCTGATTAAAAAAGCAGTCAATTGGGCATTACGCCAGTTAGGAAAACGAAGTATCCAACTTCATCCCCATGCTTTGTCTTGTGCAGAAGAGTTAGCCAAATCTAGTTCAACTGTCGCCAAATGGATTGGTAAGGATGCTATGAAAGAGCTGAAGAGTGAAGAGGTAAAAGAGCGACTTGATAAAAAAGAAGAGCGACGATTGAAAAAAATTGCCAGGGAAGAAGCGAAACAAAAGCGAAAAGAAGAGGCTGAAGCGAGAAAAAAGGCAAAAAAAGCAAAACAGAAAGCCAAGTCGTAGGAATTGATAGTGCGGTTTATCCTCGCTACCCGATTGTGCAATAACCGGAAGGCAATCTGAATGACAGGATAGACTAGATGTAGGCAATAGTTTAACCAATTCTGCTACCAAAGGCTACAATGTTAAGTTTTAACAATAAGATAACATTAGCATCTACAAATTTAGGTATTTGAGATTCTTGATTCTATTTTTGCGCCAGAATCAAACGAAGAGGTACCCATGCACACGGTGGACAAATTTATACGTGAGCGAAAATCCGTATACCCTAAGTTTTTTACCGATGAGACGATAGAAGAAGGCTTACTATGGCAGATACTAGAATCGGCTAATTGGGCACCCACACATCGCATGACAGAACCGTGGAGGTTTAAAGTGATACGAGGACAGGCTTTGAAAGAGTTAGGGACCTATTTAGCAAAAGCGTATAAAGAGCAAACGCCCAAGGAGAGTTTCAGCGATCGGAAGTACAAAGAAAAAAAGAAGAAAGTCATGAAGGCCGGTGCAGTTATTGCCATCATTCTGAATCGGGATCCGCAGAAACGCGTACCAGAATGGGAGGAATTAGCTGCCCTATCTGCCGCCGTACAAAACTTATGGATTTCTGCTTCTGCAAATGGTCTTGGTGGATATTGGAGTTCTCCCGCAGCAATCATTGGGCGACCTGAGATTCTTAAGCTACCGGAAGGTCAGAACTGTTACGGATTGTTTTATCTAGGCCATTTCCAGATGCCTGATGTGCCGCGAGAGCGCGGCGACATTCGAGACAAAGTAGAAATTATAGAAAAATTTAGGTAAGAAGACATTTGTGCAACGGTAGATACCTTTCTTGCTGGTCGTTGCCAGTATTTCTATAAAAATTGGTATTTTCGCAGCCGCGAAAGAGAATACGAAGACAATAAAAATAGTCAGCGAATGGAGAATTTAGTATACGTATTGCCTGTTTTTGGTGTAATTGCCTTGATTTACATGTTGGTCTTATCTCGCTTTGTCAATACGCAAGATGAGGGAGAATCAAGAATGAAAGAAATAGCGACGCATATTGCAGAGGGAGCGATGGCGTTTCTAAAAGCCGAGTATCGCACATTAGCCATTTTCGTTGTGATTGCAGGCGCATTATTAGCATTTGTCTCTACCCAGGTAGCGACCACACATTGGTTGATCGTCATTGCGTTTGTGATAGGGGCATTGTTTAGTGCTATTGCAGGATTTATAGGAATGCGTATAGCGACGGCAGCAAACGTGAGAACGACACAGGCCGCACGCTCGAGCCTTCCCAAAGCCCTTCAGATTTCCTTTAGCGGGGGAACTGTTATGGGACTAGGTGTAGCAGGACTAGCCGTGCTTGGTCTGTCCTTGTTATTTACCATTTTCTTCTTGTATTTTATGGGAGCAGAATGGCAGGTTTCCACCATCAAGGGGATAGAGATGACACCTCAGCAAGCTATGACTGTTGTGTTAGAAGTGCTTGCCGGCTTCTCGTTAGGAGCAGAAAGTATTGCGCTCTTTGCTCGTGTGGGAGGGGGTATTTACACAAAAGCAGCTGATGTGGGCGCGGATTTAGTAGGTAAAGTGGAAGCAGGAATACCGGAAGATGATCCACGTAATCCGGCTACTATAGCTGATAATGTGGGAGATAATGTAGGTGATGTGGCCGGAATGGGAGCGGACTTATTTGGCTCTTATGTGGCCACAGTTTTAGCTGCTATGGTTTTAGGAAATTATGTCATCCGTGATATGGGTGGTTCCATAGATGATTCGTTTGGAGGGATTGGTCCTATCTTATTGCCGGTTCTGATTGCCGGATTGGGTATTGTATTTTCAATTATTGGCACACTATTCGTTCGAATTAGCAACAATGAAGCTAAGGAGCCACAGGTGCAAGCTGCGCTCAACCGAGGCAATTGGTTATCCATTATTTTGACTGCCGTTGCCTCTTTCTTTGTGATTCAATGGATGTTACCTGAAACAATGAATATGCAAATTTTTGAAAGTGGGGCATTTCGCGCATCTACCACCACATCAATGAATGTATTCTGGTCTGTCTTAATTGGATTGGCTGTAGGGGCAGGCATTTCATACATTACAGAGTATTATACAGGATTAGGAAAAAAACCGGTGCTCAATATAGTGAGACAATCTTCCACCGGTGCAGCTACAAATATTATTGCCGGCTTAGCTACAGGTATGGTTTCTACCTTTTTACCAATCATTTTGTTTGCCGCAGCGATTTGGGGGGCCTACTATTTCGCCGGATTTTATGGCGTTGCCATTGCAGCTTCAGCCATGATGGCAACTACAGCTATGCAATTAGCGATTGACGCTTTTGGCCCCATTGCGGATAATGCAGGTGGAATTGCCGAGATGAGTGAACTGCCATCTGAAGTAAGAGAGAGAACCGATATTTTAGATTCTGTAGGGAATACCACGGCTGCCATTGGAAAGGGTTTTGCTATTGCTTCTGCAGCTTTAACAGCCTTGGCCTTATTTGCTGCCTATGTGACCTTTACAGGCATAGATGGGATTAATATATTTGACGCTAAAGTGTTAGCCGCCTTATTTATTGGCGGTATGATACCCGTTGTTTTCTCCGCCTTGGCAATGAGTTCAGTGGGTCGCGCAGCTATGGCAATGGTAGAAGAGGTTCGTCGACAATTTAAGGAGAAGCCTGGAATTTTGGAAGGAACAGATGAGCCGGAATATGGGCGATGCGTTGAGATCTCAACGCAGGCTGCCTTGAAAGAAATGATGTTGCCTGGCTCCATTACGATCGTAGTTCCTATTATCATTGGATTTTTGATGGGGCCGGAAGCTCTTGGCGCATATATGGCAGGGGTAGCGGTGTCAGGAGTCATGTGGGCCATTTTTCAAAATAATGCCGGTGGGGCTTGGGATAATGCCAAAAAATCATTTGAAGCCGGTGTCGAAATTAACGGTGAAATGGTGTATAAAGGTTCGGAAGCGCATAAAGCTGCAGTTACCGGAGATACTGTAGGAGATCCATTTAAAGATACATCAGGTCCTTCTATGAATATTCTAATTAAGCTAACCTGCCTCGTAGGACTTGTGATAGCACCAATATTAGGAGAATTTTACGGCAGTGGAACACATGGTATGCAAGAACAAGAAGGTGATAAAATTGAACAAATTGGACAGACAGAGGAAGATAATCAAGAGGAGATGTATCGTATAGAGATACAATAAGTCTGATCTCAGTCAAGGGCAAAAAACCGTCTTTAGGTGTCTAAAGGCGGTTTTTTTATACCGACCTACCGAATTATCGGACAAACAATTTTCATTTTACGCAACGATATGTTGTAAATTGCAGTTATAAGAAAGAATATAGAGCCAAATTGTGAGACGAATGAATCTAAAAACACTTATAGTAATTGTTGGACTTCTCGGATTTTCCGGGATAAGTATATATTACGGATGGAACAAGAATAAAGAGAAGGAGACAACGATCATTCGTGCAGTAAAAACCTTCCTCAATCGGCTTCATTTTGATCCACAAACCATAGATGACGACTATTCTGCGGTTGTTTTTACCGAATATCTGGAACGACTGGATGCAGGACGTCGCTTATTTACGAAAGAGGATCTGGTAAGTTTTGCCCCTTATAAATATCAATTAGACAATGAATATAAGGATGCTACCTTCAATTTTTTTGATTTTTCTGTAGGGCAAGTGGAAGAGAAAATCACGCGAGCGAAAGGCATATTTGAAGAGGTCATTTCCATGGATTTCGACTTTACTACTCAGGAGAGTCTCATCATTGATGTGGAGCAACGCCCATTCGCAGAAGATGAAACCCAGTTGAAGGATAATTGGCGAAAGTATATCAAATACGATATGCTAAATCGTATAGAAAATATGAAGAACCGCCAAAAAAAGAAGCGGGAGTATCTGGAGAATCCGAAAGAGTATTACGCTTCTGACGATGAAGGGGTAGCTGAATTAGACACCACGGCTTGGGAGAAGGATAAACAGTTTGTAAAGCTGCCTTTAGACTCTCTTATCTTGCGCGCACGAAAGAATACCAAAAAAAGTTTTATGCGCTGGTTTGATCGAATGGAGGATATGCGAAGAGTAGACTGGATGTCCACCTACCTAAATTCATTTACTACTGTGTTTGATCCGCATACGAGTTATTTTAAGCCAAAAGATAAGGAGGATTTTGATATGCGGATGTCTAACCGATTGGAAGGTATTGGGGCTCGCTTGTCGCCGGATGGTGAGTTGGTGAAAGTGGCCGGTATCGTACCCGGAGGTCCGGCATGGGAAGGAAAAGAGCTGCAAGAAGACGACTTAATTCTAAAAGTCGCCCAGGATGGGGAAGACCCTAAAGATATTATGGGTATGCATTTGGATGATGTAGTGTCGCTCATTCGAGGCCCTAAAGGGTCAAAGGTGATACTGACCGTGAAGCATGTTGATGGCGAGATTGAAGAAGTAGTAATTATTCGAGATGTAATTGAATTTGAAGAGAATTATGCAAAATCAGCGGTACTAATAGACTCAATTTCCTCAGAGCGCTATGGCTATATCTATTTACCCAGCTTTTATGCTGATTTTGATGATAAGAACGCAAGAAGCAGTTCAGGTGATATAAAAGCAGAGCTGGCCAAGATAAATGTAGAGCGCTTGGAAGGATTAATCCTTGACTTACGAAATAATGGAGGAGGATCTTTACGTGATGTGATTGATATAGCCGGATTGTTTATCGAAGAAGGTCCGGTAGTGCAAGTCAAGTCAAGAGATAAAGATCCTTACGTATTGGAAGATGATGATAGCGAGGTAGATTACAGAGGCGCAGTAGTGGTGTTAGTGAACCACTTTAGCGCTTCGGCAAGTGAAATATTGGCTGCTGCTCTTCAAGATTATGACCGCGCTATTATTGTCGGAGCATCTTCTACCTTTGGAAAAGGTACGGTGCAGCGCTTTTATGACTTAGATCGTGCTTTGCGAGGTTCAAATGATATGAAACCTTTGGGTAGCTTAAAATTAACCACCCAAAAATACTATCGAATTAATGGAGGAAGTGTTCAATTAAGAGGAGTAGTGCCGGATATTGTGTTACCTGATCGGTATAATTATGTGGATGTGGGCGAGAAGGATTACCCTTTTGCAATGGAGTGGACTCAGATTAAGCCGGCTTCCTATGAGCAGCAGGTATTCGAAATGGGAGACAAGGAGTATTTGGCTACTCGAAGCAAAATGAGAACAGACCGCCATGAATCTTTTCAACTCATAGAAGAAAGTGCGAAGCTTATGAAGAAACTGAAAGCGGAAAGTGCCATAGAGCTTACATTTGAAGGATATGAGACATATAAGAAAGAACGAGATGACCTCAATGATCGATTTGATGAGCTAGATGAAAAAATTCCTCTTTTTGGAGCGGAATTGTTGGCAGCTGACGTAGACTATGTAGCAGCAGATTCGACACGTATGGACAGCTATACCAAATTCTTAGATGGTATAACGGAAGATATTTACATCAAAGAAGCTATGTCTATCCTTCAAGATATTGAACTTTCCAAAAATGTAAGCTTGAAAGCGGAATAATTACGGTTGGACTATGGGACGAAGTGCAGATAACGTATCAAAGCTCTTTATTGGATTTGTCCTTTTGCTGCCTTCCTTTCTTTCTTCGCAAATCAATATAGATTCATTAGCCCTAATACCGCATACAATATCTATGATATACCTGTTTTTTATGAAGAGTCAGAAGCAATTTTAGATGCTGGTCGATTAACGGTGGCTTTAGAAAGCTACAAAAGCAGAGATGAGAAGATTTTTAGTATTTCGGATTTCTTAGAAATGATATATGCTAGGTGCCCCGATAGTAAGCCAGAAATTCATGTCGGACAACTGCAATTTAAATTGCAAGAGTTTCGCCAGTATATAAGTTTGAAGGGCAAAACCTATCTTTCCTCTGAATTTCAATACAACGAAAAAAATGAAATAGAGAAAATTGTTCTAAAGGCACAATAGCATGGTATGGTAGGAAAGGAAGTTACCCCTTTTCTTTTCTGTGACTATTTCACCCCTAAAGGTGTGGCTCCCCTATCCGAAGGAGTGAGCCGATCAATGGTTGTTTTGAAGCTGTACTGAGGATGATCTTGCAAGTGATTGTTTTAAGTAAATATAGTTTTGGTGTTAG
>JAOXNT010117905.1:0-11635 GCA_028565815.1 Cletocamptus dominicanus | reverse complement strand
TTTTTTTTTGAAAGAAAAAAAACAGGTTTGATTAAGATTAAGTTTATTTCTTTAGCTATAAATAAGTATCATATTAGATCACGAATTCAAACTCATTGATTGGAGGGAATCTGAAACATAAAAAGAGTAGATGTTAAATACGGTATTGTAATTTCGT
Source organism: Cletocamptus dominicanus (assembly GCA_028565815.1). Lineage (NCBI taxonomy): Eukaryota > Metazoa > Arthropoda > Copepoda > Harpacticoida > Cletodidae > Cletocamptus > Cletocamptus dominicanus. The sequence continues at coordinate 11,478 of JAOXNT010117905.1, read as the reverse complement.
TTCCTTTTTCTTCACTGATAAATGACAGATTAATCATGTTCTGCTCTATTCGTGTTTACGAACCTTGAATCTTCCACACCAATTTTGAAACGTACTCTGCTGAATTAGTCTCTTTTTGACGACCTTTTTCAATGATTAGTTCGTAAGTAGGGCCATATTCAAGAAAATATGGATCACAATCGGGTATATCGATGGGAATTTCTTCTTCCTTCATTCCAATGACTAATGCAGTTAACTTTGTCCATAACTTGGCCGTGTTTGGAAAGTTGTATCCACCTCCTCCGAGAAGCAAGAGAGGCTTTTGAGAGGTGGCTAAGATCACTTCCAAGCACTTCAGAATGGCAGATCCCGACAGGTTAAAACCTCCAAGAGGGTCTCCAAATAGACTATCAGCCCCACACTGACATACGATTGCGTCTGGTTTGAAGCGTTCGTAAACACCCATAAAAGATCTACAGAGGAATAGTTAATATGGAGTTAACAAACCTATTCTGGAAATAAGTTTCTGTTAATTCAACTGAAATATTTTAAACAAGACATCTTATATTTGCAAATGATGAACTATAGGTTGCTGCATAATAAAATTGTAACTAATAAATCAAGTCGCTTTCCTGACTTCAGAAAATTGGAAATGTAATGGTGAGTTTTGAAAAGAAATTTTTTTGATCTTTAAATAGTATTTCAAGCTTTCTCTTATGTACTTCAGCTCCTGGAGCTTTATTTGTAGTCTACATATATTATCTTTCATAAACTTTTAGAAATGCGAGACTTCGTTTTTGCCCTTTTCGAAATTTTCAGATTTTGAGATTGCTAGAATTTATGGTGAGCACCTGAAGAATAACGGACAGTAGACATCATCTCCAGTTCCCTCTTGGAGAGGAATGTTCATGCAGAAATATTTTCCCTTTCCAAATCCAATCTCATTCTCTGTGCCAGTTCCGGGATAAAATCCAGGTCCCAAGAGATGCAGTGATAACGTAAATACCTTGGCGCTGAACGCAAATGCATTTTCAACTCCATTTCCTGAATTTCAGGGATTGCAAAAATTACGATAACACTTTTCTGTTAACTCCTTTTTACCATGATGTACATCCAGATCGATATACAGGACTCTGTCAAATTTCTTTCGTAGTTCGTGAATTGAAAGAACGATATCATTGACGTAGCAAAAGCCCTCAGCATTATCCCTCTGAGCGTGGTGCCAACCTCCATGCCAATTGATTGCAACGTCTTTCATTGACATGCAATGCAGAAAAGGTGAGACATGTGAAGTATAACTCAAATATGTAGAGACCATTACACAAACAATGAAGCGAGTGCTCCAGTTTCGGAAAAAGAATGAGAGGGAGAGAAAGAAAGAAATCAATAAATAATTACACTCATAATCATGCACACGAAAGCTAGCATACATACCAACTTCCCCTCTAACCAAAGCTTCAGCTGCGCTAATAGATCCTCCGGCAACTGTCAAACACACATCAAGCAATCTGGGCAAAATTGGACAGTCGAATCCTGGTGAGGAGAAAAACAGTATACTCTTGAAATGCACACATACATATATGGTATATTATGCATAAATAGCCATACCAAGACCAAATTCTAGGCCAGCTTCTTCGAGATTTTCAATGTCTTCACATTTCGAAATCGATGATAAGAAAGCAATATATTCTTGACTGTGAAAAGCGGTCATCTCATCTAGAGTCGCATCCCGATGTTTGAGAGGCCTAACTTGACCGAGGAGGTGGTAACTTTGGATCAGAGATGAAACGCGCGAGGCCTTACAAATATAGTCATTCAACATCGTATACAGTATTTGCATCCTCATAACTCATGCTTACCCTTCCTCGAACTTTGGGCAAACGATTGGAAACCTGGATAATCTTTTCACTATCGATAATTCCAACTCGGCGAGAATATTTTCTTAAACTTTTAGCTTCCTCGCCCTGAATTAACGGTAAATCAGCTTGTTGAAAATCCATTTGACTACAATAAATTTCGTGATCTGAGTTTGGGAATCGGACTTTGCCAAGCGCTCCCATTAATTCTCCACTAGCGTTATCTGATATCTTTCAGAGAGGAAATGAACCTTCCTACTTGAGCATCCTACTGTACCCATCAAGTCTCAGAATCTTTCTTTCCGAGTAAATGTTCTTATGTATCTTCCGGAGAAAACTGAATACATTTAAAAGATAATCACCCTGGTATATTATGACCAAGGATCTTTAAAACATCCTTGATTCAGACTGATTCTCTATTCCTCTCCTTGTTCTTGTTACCTGCCTTGTTGTTGATTTTCTTGTCGCTTGCTTCTAAACTTAGGTTCTACAATAACTTGGTTCTAAAGCTGAACTGTACATTACAACGCGGTTTGTTTTGAGTTTTATTTTAGAGATTGGGCAGTTCTTTAAACAAAAGAATCATATTAGTACACTAGGCAAACCCTGTATATGTAATAAAATTGTCAACATAAAGTTAAATGCCCAGAACGTAGACTGTATGAAAAAATACGTGACTACATTATAATTGTGACTGCAGAAAATTCGAAAGCTCATCATTTCTGAACGAGGTCATCAACAAGAATAAGTATTATCAGGTGTGCTCGTGTGTATCCATTTTTCAGGGAATGGAAAACTGAAGTATTATTGATTACACTAGTCTCCAAATAGCTGTTTTGTTTGGAGTTTCATATTTCGAATGTCAGTCATGATTTCGAAAGTTCAGTGTCCTAGAAATGAAGAAAATCAGCCTTCTAAATGTGAATTAAAACAAGAATCTCCCATGGGGAGTGAAGAAAACCTGGAGTCCAATGACATTTGGACCTTGGAACATCCAGACTGCTCTTTAGCTAAATCAAAATGCCAGAAAGTCAACAGACGATCCCTGAAAGGAATAGTTTTTGTCACGATAATTGTTTTATGGAAGCTAGCCCTAATTTTTGTTTTATCAATTTGGTAATGCAAGTTAAATTTATAAAATCAAGTACTATGAGAGACTAAAAAGTTCTGGCCTTCTAGGTTATCCACGATATTTTTCATGATTTTTGTCTACTTCTATCAACCCGACACAGACTTACATACTTTTCCAGTTCCATTTTATTTTAAGGAGAATCTTCAAGGAAGTCGGAATTCCTCCCTCATTGGCAAAGTACTGTTTCGACCACGTGGTGATTTAAGGCCCTTATTGATACCTCATCAGCCTTATGAAATCACACTTTTGATCAGGGTTCCACAATCACCAACGAACGCACAAGTAATTGTCTAACTTTCTTCCCTCTATAAAAAACTGCATGCATTCTTTTGTTCTAAAATTATCCTAGGTGGGCATGTTCATGGTCTGCCTCAGTCTAACAGATAAGCAAGGAAAGTTATCCTTGGGTGCCCAAAGTCCTAGGAAATTGAACAATTTAGCCCAGTTTTATGGTACCATTCGGACGAGCGAACTTTATGTATACTCTATGACTAAATTCGATTTTTTTTTACAGCAAAGAAAGGCCTATGCAAGCATACTATGCTCCGATTTCAATCAGGAATCCGGACCTATATATTAAGTCTGGTTCAAATTGCTCTATCAGGATTTACAAATGTTCAGGAAGCTAATGAATTACTTCTCACATTTGACACTGCTTTTGAGGTAAATATCATCCTTTACCATACAATATGAACTTCTTCAATGGAACTGTACGTACATGCTAAACTAAAAAAGAAATTCTAATCCGTTTTTCCCTTAGGATGATCCTGAATTCTTCGTTGTTGAAGCCGAAATTCGGATTGATAACAGACTTGTCCAGATTTATGAGGCCGAGTTAATTTTATCCACAGAGTTTCGAGGACTTCAAAGGCTACTTTTTTATCACCCCATTGCCACCTTTCTCATGTGGATACCCCTCAATTTCTTTTGGATCACTTTCGTCCTTCTTTGCTCACTTTTCCCATTTGGCAATACAACATTTCCTCTGGGATTTCTTTTCTCCTCTCCGAAAGAAATTAACGATTAATCAGGATTTGTGTGATTCCTTGATGGCCTTTTCCATTTCTAAATTGCTTCTTTACTCACAATTCAATTGTTATTGATATTTTGGCTCAAAATTTAAAATACATACTTTTAAGCATTTTCTTAGATTAAAGATGAACATCTGTTCAATAACGTAAAAGTGCGTAGACACGTACTGTGTACACTAGATGGAAGGAGTACAAAGGAGCATCATGTTTTAATGTTTATCGAGAAAGTTCATCTGCACCTGTTTCGAGTTCTCATTGTGACAAATTGCCAAAAGCAGAGTGGCATTTGCATTCATGCCATTCTGCCTTCTTTTTTACCCTGCTCGTGGTGACTCGGTCAATGCCTCGCCTCGTCGACGTAGATTTTTACCCGAGCTTTCTCTTTTTCTCTAAATACCTCCGACAGAAGAGCAGGGAGAAGCATCAGTCAGTTGACATTAAACATTGATTGCATGTACATATATGACATGACCATGTTTCCTGTCATTCTTGCTTAAGAAATACTTCTTATAAGAGGAAAGAGGAAAGCACAGAGACAGGGGACACAGTTTCAAAATCGCCAAATATTTTGCCCTTGAATTGTACTAAATGACAAAAAAATGGTTATCAACGTCTTCAATTCATTTTCTTTTAAGATTTTTTTTAAGACTTGAGCGAGCATGAAAAAGTAATGATTGGTGATTTCTTTTTTTTTTTTTTTCATTTTTCTTCCCAATTTCAGATATTTGTGGCCTTTAAACTGTACTAAGCCAGAACCATCCTCCTCATTTGTTACAGAAATGAATTTTCTGTTGAAGTCATGTTGAACATAAGGGCAGGAAGGCATTAACTTAAATCTTGATTTGGTATTGAAATCAAGCTAGCAAGTTAGCAACTCTAAAGTCATTGCTTCAAATGTGCAGGAGAGCAGGCATGGATAATAATTTATCTTTGCTAGAAGCAAAAGCCAAACTGGAAAGAAAGTTTTCAATCACAAGTGTAATTGCTTGCAGCATAAAAAATAAAAGGTTCTGAATTTTCAAATTGAAGAATCATATTTGGCTTCCCCAATTTGATTGTTATTGACGCACATCTATAGTTCATTGAATCTATAACAACCGTCAATTACTGTAATTTTCGAAAAAAAAATATCAGTTTGTTTCATCATTTAATCTGATTCAAACGTTTCTCTGCATTCATGATACAAGTTAATGCAAATGCTTTGGCTTTATGTTTGGTGACACAACACGATGCCAGGTTTATCCTCTCCACTTCGTCATGTTGGCCGGAGCAGTGCAAGGAAGCAGCTGGAAAGGAAAGAGGACTGCGGAAAAGCAGACACACATACACACGGTCAGGTCGGTTGGGCTGACAGAGCTGCGCGAAACTGTACTCTGCTATCGCATGAACATTGCGGGGGGGGAGGTAGGGAAGAAGAAGAGAGGAAAGACAGCAGAAAGTGAACCAACCATCAGGCCGATGATCGAAATTGAATAAAGAAAAGAAATAAAAAATACGAGTGGGAACTTGATCGTCCTCACCGTAAGTCAAGACGATCAGGTGGAAAAAGTTAACCTGAGAAGTAAGGAAATCGAAGCCTCAACTACAGTACATTGTCCTCAATTTCATCAAGAGGTCAGGATTGCAGAGGACAGTTAGATACACAAGTACAAAGGCCTTTCCTTCACACTTGCCAGCAGTCAGCATTGTTCGAAAAGGTTTTGATCATTGGGGAACATTTTGCCTGTGTCTGTGTATTTCTTTTCGCATAACATCTGTTTGGATCTGGTGAACAATCCTTTTGCTAGCATCCTAACTCTATCTATTGGTGTTTGAGCATGAAGCGTCGTTCCGCGGCGGTAGCAGGGATTGAGGGCAAACGAGGGAGACCAATCAAGAGGAATCCGAAAATTGCGGACAACTTCTTCGGAGGGTAAATTAGATGTTAAGCAAAACTTTTCTGGTGCTTCTAAAATAATTCTTTTTCAGTTCCCTTGTTTACGTTAAGCTTCTCCTTCTTTGGGCTCTTGTTATATTCTCCGACTATTTCCTGGAGTTTCGTTTCGAATATCTCTGGCCATTTTGGCTTTTCCTTAGGAGCGTCTACGACTCTTTCAAATATCAAGGCCTGGTATGAAACCTTAATTGCTTTTTGAGAAAGCTTATCACTTAAGACTTGATCTTGCTTTTAGGCATTCTCAGTATTCTTTATCTGCATTGCCATCACATCTGATATGATTTGTTTTCTCTTCATCCCGGTGCATTGGCTTTTCTTTGTAGCCAGCACTTACGTTTGGGTTCAGTATGTGTGGCATACTGGTACGATTTGCTTATTTTTAACCTTACGATTACATAACTATTTATTATTATTATTCTTTTTCAGAAAAAGGAGTTTGTGTACCAACTGTAGCGTTGTGGCTAGTCTTCGTATATGTGGAGGCTGCCATCCGTCTCAGGGAGTTCAAGGCTCATGTAGACTTAAGACACCTTCCATTTCACATGGATCTCTGTAGACCTTTTGCAGCTCATTGGTAATGAAAGTTGCATTGCATGAAACATTTAAATCTTATATTCCTCTAAAAAGAAAAGACACACTCCTTCATAAGAATACCTATCTTTTAATAAAGAGTCAGTCTGCCTTAAATAATCTATTTATCTCCTTTTAGCATTGGTTACCCAGTTGTCACACTAGGGTTTGGTTTCAAAAGTTACGTGAGTTATCGCATGAGACAAAGAAAGCAAAAAGAAGTTCAGAAAACGAATGAGTATTATTTCGAATTTCTGAGAGAAGCTTTGCCTCCGGGCCAAGTACGAGAAGAGGCATTCAACCCACATCCTAGTCCAAAAAGCTGTAGGCCATTCGATATAAATTGATAAAATAGCTTTTTGACCATCTTTTACTTTAAGGTATTGAGGACAGCAAAAATCCAGACAATGGAATTTTGCTCACCCCTACTCCAGGTTCCACGGCATTACCATGTAATGGTACATCGCCAATGGGTGCTTGCACAGCCAACGGTAATGTGGGCACTCCTGATAAACGGGCAAATGGTGAAATACACCACGATATCCCGTTTTCGAAAGGAGGAGCTGGGGGTAATAAGAGCAGCCATACAAGCAGCAAATTGTCAAATGGGGTATCTTTCGGTGATTTGGAGTACCTGGAGAAAGCCTCGTCTTCCAAGGACGATTCCCTAGGAAGTGGGCATAATGATGATGGTCAGGTAAAAAAGTCCAAGTTCTCGGGTAAAAGTGAAACAGGCGGAAAGAAGAAAATGTCAAAAGACGACACGGTGAGCAAGTTGGAGCAAGACGTGAAAAGATTGAGGGCTGACTTGCAACAGTCAAGGAACAAGGAAAATGATCTGAGAGATCAAATAATATCATACATGAGTGGTGAGTGTCAAAATTTGTCATTAGCTATGTAGATTACAATTGAGTATACCTCATAGACAGGGAAATGTTTTGTTTTATCTTTTCTTCTATACAGTAATTATCATTGAATAACTGTTTCTGTATCTCCTAAATTGAATAAAATTTATAAGTAAAAATCTTTCGATGATAAGTTGGTGTTCGATGACGCATTTCATAGCATAGTAATTCTTCTCTCTTTGAAATTTCGTAATCCTTTTCTTTGATTTTCAAATATCTTGTCGTTTTAATGATGACAAACTTTAAAAAAAAAATATTAAATGGTTCTAGTGACTGAAAATTAATGAGAAACATTTTTAGGGGAACGTCACCTTAAATCTGAGATCTCGAATTTGCAAGTGGAAAAGTCAGTGTTGGAATCACGTCTGTCGGGTCTTCTTTCTACCAGAGCAGGCGAGAAGGCCACTTTATCAGCCTTGGAAAAAAAGCTCGCCGATGAACGTCGCCAGAAAGCCGAGTTCCAAATTAAGCTTGAAACAGAGAGAAAATCGAAAAAGGAGGCAGCGAACGCCGAACGGAGCGTTCGTGAGCACCAGACAAGGAGCGAGGTGCTGAAACTAGAAGCTGAATTGAAGACCCTGCGCCATGAACTACAAACAGCCAGAGAACGTTGTCAAGGCGTAGAACAAGAACTCATGACATTGCGTAAGAGCCGGGAAACTCATGGAGATCCAGAAGTGCTTATGAAGGCTCTTAAGGGAATGCAGGAGAAGAATAAGCAAATTGAAAACTCGTTGGCTTCAGAGACAAAGTTGAAGATGGACTTGTTTTCAGCTCTCAGTGAAGCAAAAAAGGAAATCAACATCAAGCAAGGTACATTAACGAACTTTAAAATTTATTGAACTTTCTATTTAGAGCTCAACTTTTATTTACATTCCGATTTGATGCATGTTGTCAGATTATCTGAGAACAGCATTTGTACAATGTACATGGTGATATCGTTTGAGCTAAAAGGGTTTATCATTACATTAAAAGTATCATTTTTTGAAAGAAATGATCAATTTATTTATTAAAGCGTTTTGATAGGTTTCTCTTACGCATATTAGATTCAAACTTTTTTTTACACAATATTCAGTAAATGATAGACGAATATATAAGAATGCTTATCTTTTTGCGCAGGATATCTTACTAAGAAAGACAGGGAGATTAGCGAGTTAAAGACCAAGATCGCTGAAGTTCTTGCCGTAATGCCTCATCATCATGTGGCCGCTTCAAGTGCGTCTTCGACAAACAACATAAGTGTATCCACTGCAGGTTCCGGCTTGTCTAACTTTGCGCCTACCACTCTATCGCTTGACTTGCCCGCTTCCACGGATCTTTCTTTTACCGGTAAACTTGGTGCCACCAGTCTCGGTTTGGCTTCTTCTGACTTTGATGTCGTCGACACTCCAGGCGACCTCGGATTCGCCTTTCCCACCGCCAACTCTACAAAAAAGAACCTCTACTCTCCACAGGCAAATGGAAAAGTAAGCGAGTAAAGATTGGAGGTGCAATCTCGTGCAAGGAGGATGGGAAATGATATATGAGTAAACAATTAAAATATCTGGACATAATTTGATGGTTCTTTATTAACAATAAATGGTCTGTACCTTGTCGTTACTTTGGTCTGATTTATTTCACTTGATTGATCAGCGATTCACTTTTGAGTATGATTTGCACATTTGCACTCATCAATCATTATGTTAAACGAATCTGCCGATCGAAATATGCCAAAAAAAAAACCTTTGTTCTAAGGAATTTTAAATTTCGCGCTCTAATTTCAAAGATGACTGTTTTGTAGACACATCATCTAAAGAATGTAGCTTTGACAAACGCTGAAAATTGTGCCAAAATAAAATGGAAACCTTGACACTGGTTTTCTCTGCTGGTTCTCTTTCATTACATAGGTAACTAAAATACATGCATGCAGAATACACTTACCTGTTTTGACATTCCAAATAGAATTCTGGCTTTTCAAAGTTTTGCATTATTAGCATTGCTAGTGACACAACTTACTATTGTCGCTAAGCTGACTGAGTGGTCCGTGACGGCGTGACGACTACATCAAAATCACTTGACACGGACAGTAGTAGCCGAACCGAAACCGAAAGTTCATATCTGATCCCATTCAGAGAGAGACAAGATATTAGTTATAGAACGACCTAATTGGCACGGTCACAACAAACTTTATTCTGCAACCAATATCAATTCCTTTGAGAAATACTTGGCAATTCATCAGTTTAATAGGTTTCTTTCAAAGTAATTTAGCATCAGTTTTTTAAGTGATAAAGTATTCCTTTGAAAAAATATACTACAAGACATGAGTACTGTAAGTATTTTATCATAGATTTAGGATTTCTTACAAAATTATACTTATTATGTTTCAAAGCTACCAAAAAAATTAATGTACCTATGTACTGTACAGTAACCCCCAAAAAAGTTTTTAATACATATATTTCTATAGTATAAAATAATAATAAACAGCTCTTATCTTTTCTTTTAGGGTCGAAATGGTTTCATTAGAGAGTACCGTAGACACGAGTCACGAGGACATGATCCACGATGCTCAGATGGATTATTATGGGACAAAGTTGGCCACATGCTCTTCCGACAGGTTTCAATAATTACGAATTTAACGATAAGAAATAGAACCTCATTGTCTTCTGTTCTTTGCACTCAGGAGTGTAAAAATTTTCGATATGAAAGAAGGTGGCGTTCAAACACTTGCTGCAGATCTCCGAGGTCATGAAGGGCCTGTTTGGCAAGTAGCTTGGGCAAATCCTAAGTTTGGAACTATTTTGGCTTCTTGCTCCTATGACAGGAAGGTAAAATTATGAAACTGACTTTGAAGTATTTTTATATATTCACTCCTTTTTGCTGAATACCGGTATTTTAGGTGATTCTTTGGAGAGAAGACGCTCCAGGTCGTTGGAACAAACTATACGAGCATTGCCACCATGACTCTTCTGTGAATTCCGTTGCATTCGCTCCACATGAGTTCGGACTTGTTTTAGCTTCTGGATCCTCTGATGGATCCATCTCAGTCCTGTCATTTAATGATGCCAATGGTCAATGGGAAGCCGAAAAGATTCCTAATGCTCACACCATTGGATGTAATGCTGTATCATGGGCTCCTGCAGTTGGTGATCCAACCGTGAAATATCTTGTAAGCTGAGTTCACGTTGCTTTTTATAAAAAAAAAATGTGGAAGCATTCCATATAAAACACATGATTTATCACTTTTAATATGTATCGTAAATGAATTTCAAATGTTCTTATATGTAATTAATTAAATTTTTTTTCTTTCTCTGGAAGGCTAGTGGTGGTTGCGACAATCTAGTAAAAACATGGAGACATGATCCAGTTGAGAACCGATGGGCTGAAGCTGCTAAATTAGAAGCTCACTCTGACTGGGTACGAGATGTGTCTTGGGCACCATCGATTGGCATTGACAAGTCAGTCATTGCTAGCTGTTCTCAAGATAAAAGGGTCATCATCTGGATTAGCGAATCTGGTCCAGGAGCAACCACTTGGACTCCAAGAGTGCTTGTAAGTTATGTGACTCTTTGTTTAGTAAGTTGGAAAAGAACATCTAAAGAAATTTCTTTTAAACATTCTTTTGAAATATCTTCTCATTTTTGGAGCAGTTTTCTCCAAAGGGCTAATTTTCATGGCAATAAAAATAAGATTAGCTGAAGAGACGTTCTTCAGTTTAATGGTACGAGGGGCGTTCGAGAATATTAACAATCAATCTTTGCCCTTTTCTTAGCTTTTACTAGTTGGCATTTTGATTCTTCAGCATTGCGTTTTGCTCTTAAATACGAGTTAAATGATTTCTTTGACTGGTCGTGCAACTCCTGGAGATTGTCGGCGTCTGATCAACGAAGTCTCATAATTTCTTTCGTCAGGGTTTTAGTTTCATCAAGTTTTGTTGTTGTTTTTAAGCCCTTTTGAACATGAATTAACAGTTTATTTCGATTTTATTCAGTTTTACATACTGCTGAATATGTCCGATCCAATAACAGTCTAAATTTTTATAATTGAACACTAGTTTGAAATAATAACATTTTTTCCAGAATACTTTTGATGA
>JAOXNT010117794.1:1490-12922 GCA_028565815.1 Cletocamptus dominicanus | reverse complement strand
CTCTGATCCGCGCTTCGGCGAGCGGCTCACCCACAGCGACCAACAGCAGAATTTACACCACGGAATGGGACGCTACCCTGGACTGCCTCTGTGCGAACTGCCACCGGGTGGTGCATCAGCTTCTCAGGGAAGGTGATGTGCCATCGCTTGCAGTAGGTAAGGAGGAACAGGCAGCTGCATAGGCGTTCCCGGCTTCCACACCCTCGGCATAGCCCGCAATATGACAGCGCGATCGCGTTCAATATGTCGCTGAACGGGGATATGCCGAATGGGGTGGAGTCCGAGCCAACCGCCGGTGAACATTGCCGATGCGCGACGTCAGCGGCGGTTGCGGGCGTGGGCCGACCGCAAACTGGCGCGAAGGGCTATGGCCTGCAGCTTCGCACTATGAACATGTAATTGGCAGGACCAATTTCGGAGCGCACGACGCCTTCAGGATGATATATCTGGACAACAATGCGACGACCCGAGCCCTGCCGGCTGTGATCGACGCGGTGGTCATGTTGCTCGGCGAGCATTTCGCAAACCCGTCGAGCCCGCACGGGCAGGGCTCGCATGGCAAGCGATTCATGGCGATCGCCCGCGAGCAGGTGGCGACATTGCTAGGTTGCTACAGCGAGGCGGTGACATTCACCTCGGGTGCGACCGAGGGCAATAATGCCGTGATCGCCTTGGCACGCCGGGCCGGGTTGCGGGTGGTCTGCAGTGCGGGGGATCATGTGTCGATCCTGGAGGCTGCACGACATACTGCAGCGGACAACGAGGCGACCGCGGTGATCGGGCTTGATCGTTCGGGCCTCGTCGATCTGGCCGAGCTCGAGGCCGTCCTGTCCGATGGCCGGCCGAGCCTCATGGCTCTGCACTGGGTCAACAGCGAGACGGGGGTGATCCAACCCGTCGCCCAGATCGTCGAGATCGGGCGTCGCCAGGAAGCCGCGATCCTCATCGACGCCGCGCAAGCCGTCGGCCGTTTGCCGATCGACGCCGCTGTGCTCGACGTCGACTTCCTCACCTTCTCCGGTCACAAGCTGCACGCGCCACAAGGCGCCGGCGCCTTGCTCACGAAACCCGGCGTAACGCCACCCACTCTGCTTTTCGGTGGCGGCCAAGAGCGTGGCTACCGCGCCGGCACGGAGAACCTGCCCGGCATCGTCGGACTCGGCGTCGCCTGCGAGGCGCGCCAACAACACTTCGCGGCTGACATTGCCTGTATGGCCGCATTACGTGACCGGTTCGAGAACGCCGTCCTCGCCGGGTGCGACGACGTCGTGGTCAATGGCAGCGCCCCGCGCGTTCCCAACACCTCGAACCTGCGATTTTCGGGTGTGGACGGCCAAGCCCTGGTCGCCCAGCTCGATCGTAAGGGCATCGCCTGCTCGCAGGCCTCGGCCTGCTCGAGCCACCGACCCGAACCGTCGGCCGTGCTGCGCGCCATGGGGCTCAGCGAGGAAGAAGCGTTTCAATCGGTGCGCTTCTCGTTCTCGATATTGAACACCGATGACGAGGTCGATCGGGCGGTCGAGATCGTCCAGTCGGTGGTGCAGCATCTGCGCCTGGTGTGTTAGAGGCCAACTTCGGAGGATCGATGCGGTTCGGCGGTCACGAGACGTTCTACCTTCGCCCGGGCTGGCTGACCAAAGGGCTGACCCTGGTGGCATCCGGCGATGACCGTGGCTTTGCCGACCCCGAGGTCGCCGACGAGCTCGGCGTCGGCCGCAACATGGCAAAGTCCATTGGCTTCTGGCTTCAGGCGACGGGCCTCGCATCGCGGCCGGATCGGGCGGGCGCTCTCGAGCTCACCCCTCTCGGCAGCCTCCTCCTCCAGCACGACCGTTACCTGCAGCACAGCCTCAGCTGGTGGGCGATCCACATCAACCTGAGCCGCCGGCCCGATACGGTCTGGTCCTGGTTCTGGAACGGCTTTCGGCCTGAGCGCTTCGACCGGCTGCATTGTCAGGAAAGTCTCGCCCGCGCCATCGACCGGAGCGGCGACAAGCTGCCCTCGGCCAAGGCGCTGCAGCGCGAGGTCGCCGTCCTGCTGCAGACCTACAGGCGGGCATTGCCGGCGGAAACCACGGATCCCGAGGACAATCTCGACTGTCCCTTGCGTCAGCTCGATCTCTTGACGCTCCACGTCGATCTCGACCGCTACGAGCGGCGCAGCGCCTGGGGCCGGCTGCCGCCCGAGGCCCTGGCCTATTGTCTGGCCGTCGGGCACGAGGCGGCGGACGATGTGGTCGAGATCGGCTTCGCCGAAGCGCTCAACGGTGCGGGCGGACCCGGCCGGCTGTTCAATCTCGATGCCGACGGCTTGAGCGATGCATTGGGTGCGGCCGAGCGGGCGTTCGGTGCAAGGGCGTTTCGCACCCGCCTCTTGGGCGGCGAGCGCGTCATCCAGCTCGAAGCCGGGCCGCCGATCGCCTGGCTGGAGCGTCACTTCGACCATGTGCGGGCAGCCTGATGACGACCCGGGACTATCTGCGCTCGATCAATATCGCTGCCGACCTCAAGGCACCGAGCCGGCTCGCCCACTATCAGCCGACGCAAAAGAGCCTCGATGTCATCCGCGCCGTCGCCGGTGGCAAACCCAGTTCTGCCACTCTGGTTATCGCCGCCTTCGGCAGCGGCAAGTCGCTCGCGGCCGCCATCGGTGGGCTGATCGTCGACAACAGCCCGGCCACCTGGCCCGCGCTCGAGACGATCGCCCCGCGGCTTCGGGCGGTCGATCCCCGCTATGCCAGGGCCCTCGAGAAGCGCACCGAGGGTGCGAGCCGCGGACTGGTGCTGGCACTGCACGGCCACATCGTGGATCTCTCCGCCGCACTGGCGGCCGCTGCCGGCTGCAGGCCGGGCACTGACCTCGCTGCCACGCTCGACCGCATCCGGGGCCAGGCCGCGCGCAAGGGCGTCGATCGGACCGCCGTCATCTGGGACGAGTTCGGCCGGCACCTCGACTGGCTCGTCGAGCACGGTCGCTCGGGAGACCTCCTCGCGGTCCAGGAACTCGCCGAGTGGGCGGTCCGACAAGAGGCGCCGGCAGCGAGCTTCACCGCCCTCCTTCACCAGAGTCTCCTGGCCTATGGCGGCCGGCTGAGCCAGGTAGCGCGGGCGAGCTGGCGCAAGGTCGAGGGGCGCTTCGGCGTGCTCCGCTTCGTCGAGGACAGCGTCGAGCTCTACGAGCTGGTCGCCCGCCTGATCGCCGAAGCCCTTCCAGTCAGCCGCTCCGACACGGCCGCCCGAAGCCTCGCCGAAGCCGCCCGCGAGCACGGCTTCTTTACCGGCTTCGACGACCAGGAACGCCTCGCATCAGTTCTCGCCGCGGCAGGTGCTATCACACCTGCCGCCCTCGATCTTCTGCCGCAGCTTGCCAGCCGCGTGGCACAGAACGAACGGTCGGTCTTCACTTTCCTGGCCGAGCTCCAGCAGACCACGGCCGACCCGAGCCCGGGCCAGATCGGCATCGAAGAGCTCTACCACTATTTCGGCGAGGCGATGCGCTCGGACACCGGCGGCGGCGGCACGCATCGGCGTTGGATCGAGACCGAAAGTGCCAGGTCCCGCGCCGACGATGCGCTCGAGCGCGAGGTCCTGGCGGCCGCCTGCCTCTTGCAGCTCGGTGCTGCGGGTGAGCGCCGCCGCCTCCCGGTTGCCCGCCTTCGCTTCGCCGTCGAGGCCGGCAGCGGCCACGCCGAGCGGATGGTCGAGCGGGCGATCGCCGACCTCCTCGAGCGCAAGCTGCTCTTGCATCGTCACCGGAACGACGACGTCTCCGTCTGGCACGGGGCCGACCTCGACGTTCGCGGCTTGATCGAGGCGCAGAAGACTTCGGCTAGCGCCGAGTTCGCGCTCCTCGCCACGCTCGCCGCCGAATGCCCGGCCCCGGTGATGCGGCCTCTGCGCTACAACAGCGAGCGGGCGATCACCCGATACTTCATGGGCACCTATCTACGTGCTGCCGACTTCCTCGCCGCCACTCCCGACGATCCGATCCTGGCTCTGGCCGACGATGCCGATGGCCGCATCCTCTACCTCATCCCCGATAGTCAGGAGCAGCTCGACGCCGCCGCGGCCCGCGCGTCCCAGCTGCCGACCGACCGCTCTGATCTCGTGGTCGTCATCCCCGACCGCCCGCTCGAGATTGGCGAGGTGGCGCTCGAACTTTTCGTGCTCCGCCGCCTGCTCCGCGACCACGCGCTCCTCGACCAAGACCCCTTGATCGAACGCGAACTCGAGGAACTCGCCGCCGTCGCCCGCGACAACCTCGTCCGCCTCACCGACGAGCTGACCCGCCCCGAACGCCAGAGCGCCATCTGGCGCGCCGCCGGCCGCGATCTCGGCGTCGCCCGCGGCATCCCCGCCGCCGAAGCCCTATCGTGCCTAACCGCGGAACGCTTCGGTCGCACCCCGCGGATCCAGAACGAGCAGATCGTCCGCCGCAAGCTCAGCCGGCCCATGGTCAACGCCCGCAAGAAATGTGTGGGGGCCATCATCGAGCAGAGCGGCGAGCCCGAGTTCGGCATGGCCGGCTGGACCACACCCGACGCATCGATCGCCCGCACTGTGCTGATCCGTACCGGCCTCTACCGCGCGGCAGCCGACGGCAGCTGGCGCTGGGCCGCACCCGAAGAGCTCGCCGACCCCGATCTCGCCGCTGTCTGGCGCCACATCGAGCGCTTCTTCGCCGAACTGCGTGCCACCACCAAGACCTTCGACGAGCTCACCGGCACGCTCACAGCACCACCCTACGGCTTGCGCGCGGGCCTCCTGCCGGTCCTCCTCGCCGCCGGCCTGAAGGCTTTCGCCCGCTGTGTCGCCATCCGCGAGCTCACCGACGCTGGCCCCGTTTACCTTCCCGACATCAAGCCCTCGATCATCGAGGCGATCGCCACAGCCCCCGCGCGCTTCGAAATCGAGGTGCTCGCCCTCGACGACGACATCGAGCTCTACCTGCGGGCCATACGCGACGAGTTCGCCCTGACCGCCGACGCCCACGAAGCCGATCTGGTGCGCGCCTGCTTCGACGCCATCGACGCCTGGCGCCGGCAACTGCCCGAGGCGGCGCTCACCACCAAACGGCTCGGCGACGAGGTCGCCCCCTTCCAACACGCGCTCCGGGTGACCAGCGATCCGATCGACCTCCTCTTTCGCGCCTTCTCCGCGATCGCGGGTGGGGCGGGTGACTGGGACGATGTGCTCTGTTACGTTTCCAGGATGCGCAAGCGCGTCGAGGACCTCAAGGAAGGGTACGCGCTCGAAGCGATCGCTATCGCTTCACGGCTGTTCGGCGTCGCCCGAAACGGCGACAGCAACCTGCTCGAGCGTGTGCAAAGCTGGGTCGACTGCTTCCCGACGGATGTTCTGCCGCTCGATCAGCTCGACGGACAGACGAAAAGCATACTCAATCGGGCGCGTGGTCTGGCCAATGGCCGCGATACCGAGTCGTCATTCGCACGGGCGTTGAGCGGCATTCTGCTCGGTAAGGACTTCGAGCGGTGGAACGACGGTACAGGCCGGCTGTTCGAGCGCGAGCTCCTCGGACGCCTGCAGGCGGTAGAGCGAGCGGCGCTAGCGACGGACGAGGCGACCGCGTCGATGGCGCCACTCCTGCAGAACCGAATCGCCGAACTCCTGGTTCGCCTGCGCAATAGCGTAGGGCCGGATGCCACGACGGCCTTCGTCAAGGACATAATTGATCGGAACTCGCTGAAATGATCGAAGTCGTTGCGCTGAATCAAGCAGTACACGACCGCACCGCGCGTCACATCGTGCCCCTCTCCGGCGGCAAGGATTCGACAGCACTCGCTGTCTTGATGCTGCAAAGATACCCTGACTTGCCGTTCGAATTCCTGTTTACCGATACCGGTGCGGAGCTGCCGGAAACCTACGAGTACTTCAAAAAGTTCGAAACGATCTTCGACGTCAAGATCACACGCCTGACAGCACTCGACCTGCCGCGCTTTCGCGCACGGGAGAAGGACGGTCGTCGTATCCCGTTCGACTACGTCCTAGACGAAGTCTATTCCGGGTTTTTGCCCAATCCACAAGCACGATGGTGCACGCGGGTTTTAAAGATTCAACCCTTCGAGCAGTTCGTCGGTGACGACCGGGCCTACTCGTATATCGGCATCCGCGACGACGAGAACCGTGTTGGCTACGGCAGCGTCGGGCGGAGTCATAGCCACAGCTTCAGCGCCGAGCGCCGCGCCAAGCCGGTCGTGCTCTCCGAAAAATCGAACATCATGCCGGTTTATCCGTTCAAGGACCTCGGCATGAGCCTCGAAGAGGTCAAGCGTGTGCTCGACGAATCGGGCCTCGGCTTGCCGGCCTACTACGAGTGGCGATCACGCTCAGGCTGCTATTTCTGCTTTTATCAGCAGATCGGCGAATGGCAGGGCCTGCGCGAGCGTCATCCGGAGTTGTTCAACCAGGCCAAGACCTACGAAAAAGTCGAAAATGGCCGCGCCTACACGTGGAGCGAGGGCCGGTCGCTGACCGACATCGAGAAAATGAAGCAGCGCCATGCCCACCCGGTCGGCGAAGACCTGGACGGCTGCGCTATCTGCCATTTGTAGAATTTGAAGGCGCTCCTTTCATCATGCACAAGAATCCGCTCATCGACCTCTTGGCAGCTTATGGGCCATCATCGAGCGCAGATCAGCTCTACGACGAGCATGTGATGCGTTCGACCGAAGCAACAGGCTGTCAACCGATCGAAGTGGAAACACCCATGGTCGGCCGTCTGGTAGCGCTGCTTCAGGGGCATACTGCTCCGAATATCGTCCTGACTGGGACCGCCGGTGACGGGAAGACATATACTTGTCGTAAAATCTTTCTGGAACTCGGCGGTCATCCCACTCATTGGCATTCTAGCGGAGCAACCGTCGAATTGCAGCTCAAGTGCGGCCGCCGACTCCGTATTGTAAAAGATCTGAGCGAATTAGGTGACACCGAAAAAGATCGCGAACTTGTAAATTTTGCACACGAGACGCTAGAGCCTCAGAGCAATTTAAGTTATCTCATTGCCGCAAACGACGGGCAGTTACTCAGCTTCTTTCGACGAGTCGAGGAGCAAAATCACGCAACCAAGGGCATGCTCGATCTCCTGAGCACGATGCTGAAGGACGATCTCGAGAAGGATCCCGAAGGCGGTCGCCGGCTAGAACTCTTCAATTTGAGTCTGCAGACGGATGTCGACTTTCTCAATCGGCTCATCGTCGCCGCACTCGACCGGCAAGATTGGGGCCAGTGCGACGGGTGTGCATTGTTGGCAGCCGACATATGCCCGATCCGCCATAACCGTCGGCTCTTACAAAGGTCGGATCATCCTGTTCGACAGAGGCTCGTAGATCTTATTCGACTACTTGCCGCCAATGACTCTCACTTGCCGATCCGTCAGCAGCTTTTGCTCATTGTTAACATGCTGCTCGCCGATAGCAAGAATTATGGCGGCTTGTTGACTTGTGCAAAGGCCCACAATCGAGCCGAAGACGGCGAATGGGCATCGACCAACCCCTTCGATGCCGTGGTCGGTCTTAATCTACGCCCGAGCACTCGTCGACAGTTCCGCGCGTTTTCGACGATTGAAGCACTAGGACTAGGTCGTGAAACCAACAATGCCATCGATGGCTTAATTATCGATGGCAAACCGGAGCACGTCTATGACAGTGTCATTCGCTCCGATGATCGGTATGGGCACGACCTGCTCGACACATACAGGCAGCGGTACATTCGTGGTACCTTTGATGACTTTGAAGCTGAGATCAATCCGGCACTCCAATCACAGCGACGGCGGCTTTTTTTCAATATGATCGACGAACCGGATGCTGCAATCCGCCCTTGGCACTTGACCGTCTTTACGCACGGAGCTGACTACCTCCGACTGATGGACGACCTCTCCGCCGGCCGGGATCAGGTCGCAATCAAGGGGCAGTTGGTCCGCGGCCTCAATCGCAGTTTTACAGGAATGATGTGTCGAACAGATGACAAGCTCTACCTTGCGGCGGCGCCCGCCGGTCTGTCCGGTAGAATGGGACAGCTCCTAGACGGCTTGCCACTGCCGGCACGGCCAACTCGTCAAGCACGCTATCACATTGCACTAGAAGTCGAGCCGACCCAAGGTCGTCCACGGTTAGTGGTCAGGAATTTTCAAAATAGCGAGTTAGCCTCATTGGTAATAAAGCCACTGCTTTTCGAATACTTGATGCGGGTCGCGGACGGCGCACTCCCATCGAGTTTTTCGCGGCAATGCCTAGAAGAACTGCGTCACTTTCGCTTGAATGTGCAAGCCGCATTCGCCGACAACGATCGCGGCGACATCGCTTCTAGCAGCGGTGATCGTGTGACGTTCGAGCTTGTTCGACTTGATCCCGGCAGCGGTGCACTCGTCGACGACAGTTTTTCGTTTGCGGTAGGTTAGCAGCGATGACAGCGGTCCGACGCGAGACACACCGGCTGGTCGAGGGCGCCCTGCCAGTGCCGAACAAGCTCGACGATGGCAACAATCAATGGATCGAGGAAGCGATCTACGGGCATCGTTTCTACAACGACCAGACGCCATGGTTCACCTATCTCGAGTTCTTGCATGTCTGCGAGCACCGGCGCCGCGACCAGAACCATCGAAGCTTGTTCGTTCGCCCGACCGAGGGGCGTCACGAGACGTTCGCGTACGCCATGCCGGCACGGGGGGAATTGCGCCGATTGCTGTTCCTCGACGAGCGATTGGACGAACTCGCCAGCAAGCCGCTGATCGACGAGCGGCAGGCGCTACGGGAATGGCTCGACGAGCTGGCGAAAGAGGATGGTCGGGATGCCGACAGCTACGCCTATCTCGGACAGCGCTTCAGCAGGCTGCGCGATATCCATACTGCCGTTCAGCTGGTTCGTAGTGCCGAGATCGACCAGCATCGCGGTCGCCGCTATACGTCGCGGCATCTCCTGCCGTTCGGCCCGGCAGCGCTGACGGCGGATTTCCGTCCGCAAGCGAAGGGGCCTCCTTCCCACGATCGCCGGTTCTTCGCTCGCGGCGGCGAGCTCGTCTTCCTCATGCTAGGGCGCAGCAATGCCGGTGCGGAGCTCGAGCAGCTGATCGAGGATCGGCTCCTGGACGAGAACAGTCGGTGGAACCGGCTGATCGCGGCCCTGCAGCCGGCCGAGACGCAGCGTCCCACGAGCCTGCTCGAGGGCGGCTACCTGCCCCTGCCGCATCACCCGCGCTACGATCGGCTCGCCGAGGACATGGTGCAGCTGCTGACCCTCGACGGGCTCGATAGCGAGAACCTGCACGAGCCGCTGGTCAGATTGATCGGCCTCAATGTCCTGCTCTACCTGCACGAGCGCAGCGTCGAGGTGCTGGGCGAGCCGTTACCGCCCCTGGTCCTCGATCTCGCCGGAGCCGACGCGTCGGCCCTCAGGAGCGTCGCCCGTAGTCAGTACAACCAAAATCGCGAGCTCTCGGTGCGGGCGATCCGCCGGCATGTGGAGCGGGTCCGCGAGCTGAATGAGTGGCGAGATGTCGTTCGTTGTACCGACCGCACGGCGCGGCGGAAGTTCTTCGAGCGCTATCTGGGTTTCAAGCCCACAGTGAGAAAAAGCGCGCGGCTCAGCGATGAAAGAGATGCCAAAGCGATGCTCCAGGAGATCGGCGAGCTAGCGCTGGCCAATCACGAGCAACATCTCGTCCGGGTGCCCGGTGTGTTCGCCGACGCCATCGGGCTGGCCACGGCGCGGCGAGGCTTTGGTCGCGCCTATGGTGCCTCCGACGCCTTGCTAGAGGCGCTGGTCCTCAGCCAAGTAACCGCACCTATGTCCTTCGATCAGTTCCTCGACCGCCTCTATAAGCGGTATCAGATCGTCATCGGCTATACTGAGGCGCTCCAGGCTTTCAGCACGCCGAACGCCCCACAGGAGCAATTCAAAATCAACCAGCGGCGACTTGAGGAGCGATTGCGCTCGCTCGGCCTGCTGCGCCGACTTTCCGACGACTGCGCCTTCGTGTTCAATCCTTTCAGCAGAGCCGGGAGGTCCGCATGAGCGGCCTGCCCACAGCTCGAAACCAAGCAGCGCTCGACCTCATCGGAGAGATCGGGCGGCGGTTCGTCGAAGAGGGGATGAAGTCACTTCGCGCCGGGACGGTCGCCCGTTTTTCGATCGCCGGTTTGTCGCCCGGTGAGACCTCTGCCATTGCCTGTGCCATCGCTGCCCGGCATCCAGAAGAGGTAAGGGTCGGCGTCCATCCCGCTCTGGCGACCGCCGAACTGCCGCAGACTTGTGTCAGCAGAGAAACCGCCGCGGCGTGGCGCAACCTCGTGATCGATGACCCGCAGACACGCGCCATCGTCTTCGCTGTGCCGTCAGAGCAGTTGAACGCGACCGGAGAGACTCTTGGCGCGCTTTGGCGCATCGCCTTCGACACGCTGACCGAACGGCGCGAGCTCTGGCTCGATGCGATGCCGACCTTGCACAGCCTGACGCCGCGCGAGAAGGACTACCTGATCGCGATGCTCGACGGTTTGCGGCAAGCGGGTCTGGTCCACGATCTCGGCCAGTTCGCGGCTTTCGTCACAGCGCTCGACGAGCATGCCTCGAGCATGCCGCTCGAGCAGGCGATCAACCGCTGCCTTCCCACACTACGCCTTCCGCGGAACAGCGGCAGCTTCAAGAAGCTCCCACAACGAGGCCGACTGGCGAGTGCGTCGAGTTGGCGCAACGATTTCGACAAGGTCGTGGCCGAGACACGGCACAGGCTGCAGCTACGCGACGCGAAGGGGGCGGCGCTCGATCGGGCAGCTCTGAAGAAGCGGCTAGCCGAGCTGGCGCAAACCGGCCGCAGCGAGCTCGACGACGGCGAGCTGACGGTCTTGGCCCACTTCATCGAAAATCCACACATCCGACCGGGCAACTGGCAGCCGGTGCAGGACGAGGTGGTCGCTATCGACTGGCCTAAGGTAGCCCCGCTCTTCGAGACGAGCCGCTCCACCAAGCAAGAACCGCTCGGCGAGGCGACCGTAGCGCTGTTCGAGCGGCAGTTCGCCGACGGTGCCGAGCGGCTCACGGCCGACGAGCGCGAGCTGCTCGAAGCCACGGCACGAGAAAATCCGGGCGAGGCCGAAGAGGAGCATCGAGCGCTCTTCGACCGGCACCGCGAGGTCTTGCGCCGCGACCCGGCACTTTTCAAGCGGTGGGAACGCTTCGTCTTTCGCCAGCAGATCAAGCATGACGACCTGCTGGCCGGCATGGTCACCGGCATCCTCGAGCTCTTGCGGCTGTCGGAAACCTCGACCATGGCCAAGCCACGCGTCCATGTGGTCATGAAGGGAGCCGAAGACCTCAAGTTCTGGGCCGAGCGCAACACGGAATTGGCTAGCTATCTCCGGCGGCGCTGGCAGGGCGTCGACAGGCTACTGCAGAGGGCGTCGATCGATCTCGACTTCGGG
>JAOXNT010117683.1:0-12930 GCA_028565815.1 Cletocamptus dominicanus | reverse complement strand
TTTTAATATAGCTTTTTGTGTTATGACGAATAATATATAAAGCCTGACGGGTATTATCGAACATGGCATCCTGACTAGCATCGCCATGCAAGGCTTTAAAATATACTTTATTGTCCGCAACACTTGCTGACTGAGTAAAAGTCTGTCCGCCCTGCTCAATACTAAATTCGATTGTTTTTCCAGCCTGCACCAGCGGTGCCGCTAAACCCAGTAATAAACTACTAAAAATGGCTATATGTTTTTTCATAATAAATCACGCATAAAAATGTTATTAGTTGAGTATTCTACCGCATTTCTTTGCTAAGCAAATTACAGGCTTGTTAGACTATCACTTTAAAAACATCAAATAAATTGCATCGCTCATTTGATAATTTCTGATTGCGCCAGACAATTTCATTAAAACGCGGGCTGGCATGATAAATGCGGGCGCTATATAATGATTGGCTTTAGTTATAAATTGCAATATTACATCCAAAGAGGAGAACCCATGAATGCAGTAATTGATTTTTTAAATAATATATTTTGGGGCTATATACTCATATATGGCTTATTAGCAGTCGGCTTATTTTTCACCCTGCGCCTAGGCTTCTTACAGTTTCGCCATTTCGGCACAATGATAAGCTGCGTCACCAAAGCCGATACGACTGACCGTCAAGGGATTTCACCATTCCAAGCATTAACGATTTCTTTGGCATCACGCGTTGGCATGGGCAATCTGGCGGGTGTTGCTGTGGCACTAAGTCTCGGTGGACCGGGCGCCATTTTCTGGATGTGGATGGTTGCTTTAGTTGGTATGGCGACCGCCTATGCTGAAAGCACCTTAGCGCAATTATACAAAACCAAAGGAGATGGCGAAGACGAGCTATACAGAGGTGGGCCAGCTTATTACATTTCCAAAGGCCTAAATGCGCCTTGGGCAGGCGCAATTTTCGCAGTCGCATTGATTATCGCCTTTGGCTTGGTATTTAATGCGGGTCAGTCAAATGCAATTGCCGAAGCTGCTGAAAATGCTTTTGGTATCGATAAAATTTATGTTGGCATTGCCATTGCAGCACTGGCTGGTGTAGTCATTTTTGGCGGCGTACGCTCAGTCGCTAAAGTTGCCGAATTCGTTGTACCTTTTATGGCTGGCGTCTATTTATTATTAGCTGTAATCATTATTTTCATGAACATCACGGAAGTACCGGGTATTCTAGCTAATATTGTGAAAAGTGCATTTGGCTTGTCGGAAGCAGCTGGTGGTGTCGCCGGAGGTATTACCGCCGCTATGTTAAACGGTATTAAACGTGGCTTATTCTCAAATGAGGCTGGCATGGGTTCAGCGCCGAATATTGCTGCTGTCGCTGTACCAGCACCGCATCACCCATCCAGTCAGGGCTTTGTGCAGGCGCTAGGTGTATTTATTGATACGCTATTAGTGTGTACCGCAACCGCCATCGTTATCCTGTTATCTGGTGTTTATACACCAGGTGCTGAAACCGGCATGGTATTAACACAAAATGCCATTGACTCCCATATTGGTGCATTTGGCACTTATTTTATTGCCATCGCGATTTTCTTTTTCGCCTTTACCTCAATCATCGGGAACTACACCTATGCGGAAAATTCAATTGTCTTTTTAGGCGCTAAAAAACCCGTAATCATGGCGCTGCGTGTCGCGGTACTAGGCATGGTCATTTGGGGCGCAGTACAAAGCGTGCAGACAATCTTTAATTTTGCCGACGCATCGATGGGCTTAATGGCAACGATTAACCTAATTGCCATTGTGCTATTATCCGGTACTGTTGTAAAACTTACCAAAGATTTCTTTGAACAGAAAAAAGCGGGTAAGAACCCAACGCTGGACATGCGAAATTATCCTGAATTAAAAGGCGTTGACCACACTATCTGGAATGAGAAAATAGAAAAATAAGCAAAGTCTTAATTTAGACTCTAACCATCATTTAACAAGGCTCCGTCATGGCGGGGCCTTTTTTCATGTAAGTCCACTAAAATCGGCGAAAAACCCGCCTTTACGTTGAAGTTTCAGGTTTTTTTCATTAAACTTGCCGCTTATTTTAACTATTTAAAGTTTTTTATGGCGAAAGAAGAAGGCATTGAAATGGAAGGCACTGTTGTAGAGGCCTTACCAAATACACAGTTTAAAGTCGAACTGGAAAACGGTCACGAAGTCATTGCCCATATCTCAGGCAAAATGCGAAAACACTATATCCGTATCCTACGTGGCGATAAAGTGACTGTCCAACTTACTCCTTACGACCTGACTAAAGGCCGTATTATTTTCCGCTCGCGATAATAGAGAACCTATTAATAATGGCAACGCGATTGACGTTGCCTTTTTTAATTACAGTATTTCTTATCGAAAAACATCCAGTTTGCGTAGATAACTTCCTACCGTCATTCTCGAGGCAAACCACCCTAATACTGCAAAAAGCACAATGACCAATAAACAAGCGCCGATGCTGACAAGGGGAATATATAATTTGGTGCCGTATAATTCAGCTAGACGCATTAAAGGCTGATTAAGAAAATACAAAGATAAATTGGTCATCATAATAGCGCACAATGCGCCACCTGCCCCTTGCAAAATCCCATAATATAAAAACGGTCGGCGAATAAAACTATGTTCACCGCCTATCTGATCAATAATCTCAATTTCATCAGCCCGACTGGCAATTCCTAAGCGGATACTATTACTAATAATCAGTAATACGCCCCCAATCATTAATATCGCCAAAATAATACCGGACGTACGCACCAAATCTAAAATAGCCGCTAACCGTTTTAACCAGACAATATCATGATGCACTTCATCAACATTTGGCCAATTTTGCAGCTCACTGACTAAAGCGCTAATCTCTTCGGGTGGCTTATCCAGCTTCGGGAAAACCACTAAAATGGGCGGCAATGGGCTCTCCGGTAGGGCATCTAACACATCGCCAAAGCCTGAGGTACGCTTAAATTCAATCAAACCCTCTAAAGGCGAAATATAATTAACACTATCAACGCGATCATCATCTAGAATTTGCCCGCCTAAAGCCAACGCACTGTCATCCAGCTGCTCACCTTGCTTATCAAAGTTCAACACCAAGGTCAGTTGTGGTCGACCCTGCCATGTATTACTAACTTGTTCCGCGCTCTGAGCTATTTGTAATAGGAATAATGGCAACGTAATGGCTACGCCAATGACAAAAAATGTCATCAGTGTCGGTACTGGCGAGCGCCACATCCGCCCCGCTGTATCGAAAAGAACCTGTATATGCCTTAATAATTTTGTACGCATTAATGATAACTACTGCGAATAATTTGCCCGCCTTGCAATTCTAGCAAGCCGGCCTGTTGATTTTCTAAATGTCGATAATCGTGTGTAGCGATGACAACGGTTACATCCAGCTTCTGAAACAAAATCAATAAATCCAGAATTTCACGACCCATTTCCGGGTCAAGATTACCAGTTGGCTCATCCGCCAATAAAATCTGTGGCTTAGTTACTACGGCGCGTGCAATACCGACCCGTTGTTGTTCTCCTCCGGATAATGTCAACGGATAGCTGTTACTTTTAGCCAATAACCCGACTTTATCAAGTGCTGCCCTGACCCTTCGCTTACAATCACGATCCGGCACACCTGCTATAATCAGCGGCAATGCGACATTATCATAGACAGTACGGTCATTTAGCAGCTTATAATCTTGGAAAACACAACCAATACTGCGGCGGTGCTCCGCTACCTGTTTACGGGTCATACGCGCCAGATTCTGGTCATGCACCAGAACCTGCCCGCGATCAGCCACTTCAGTTGACGCAATTAACTTTAACAACGTACTCTTACCAGCGCCTGAATGACCAATTAAAAATGTTAGCGACCCTTTAGGCAGAAAAAAAGACACCCCTTTTAAGGCATCATTGCCCTCTGGATAACGTTTAAAAACCTGACTAAACCGAATCATGCTATTTTACGCGTTATCTACTTGCGTTTCATTGGCGCCATCTTGAGGATAAAGAGCCTGAACAAATTCTTTTGCATCAAATCGCCGTAAATCATGCATAGACTCTCCAACGCCAATATACTTTATTGGCAAACTAAACTCATTTGACAATGCCAACATCACGCCACCTTTGGCAGTGCCGTCTAATTTAGTAACACACAGGCTCGTCAACGTCACCGCGTCATTAAAATGCTTGACTTGAGAAAGGACATTCTGTCCATATCCTGCATCAACAACCATCACGACCTCATGCGGCACATCAGGATTATGCTTACTTAAGACACGTTTAACTTTTTTTAACTGCTCCATTAAATCATCTTTAGTATGTTGACGACCCGCGGTATCGACAATCAACACATCTGCACTACGTGCATAAGCGGCATTATAAGCATCGAAGGCCACTGCAGCCGAATCTGCCCCATGCGCCTGAGCAATAACACCAATCCCCATGCGTTCGCCCCAGTTTTGTAACTGCTCAATGGCAGCCGCACGGAAAGTATCACCAGCCGCCATCAATACTGACAACCCTTGCTGTTGATAGTGATGCGCCATTTTTGCGATAGTCGTGGTTTTACCCACCCCATTAACACCAACCACCATAATGACATGGGGTTTGGTTAATTGATTCTGCTCAACTCTATTCTCAAGCATCACCTCGAACAACGCCTGATCTGGCTCATGTTCGAGTATTTCAACCATAATGTCGCGCAACAATGCTTGTGCCTGCGCTGGCTCTTTAATCCCATTTTTCTTAACACGTGTACGCAATTGCTCAACAATATGCATACTTGTTTGCACGCCGACATCCGCCATGATCAGGTGTTCTTCAAGGGAGTCATATAAGTCTTCATCAATCGCACTGACGGTAAATACGGATTTAATTTTTTCAGCGAAATTTCCGCGCGATTTAAATATGCGAGAAAACAGGCTTTGCTTTTTCTCAACTACCGGTTCACATTCCTGCTCCGGCAAATGTTCCGACTCAACTTCCGGCTCATGTTTTAGTTCATCTTCAGGTGTCGTTTGTTGCTCAACCTGCGACGATTCATCTTCGGCCTGCTTCTTTTTTGATCTAAAAAAACGAATCATATAAATAATCCGGGCATAAACACCCACTACATCATTAACATAAAGTAAAGCACTGATTTTACCCATCAAGGGTATTTTAGTGCTACTATTACATGCGGTTTAATCGGGTTAATTCAATATTTGTGGCACAATTGTAATGAAACAGCAAAATAAAATCCGTATTATTGCCGGCAAATGGAAACGGCGCATGTTACCGGTTAAAAATGCTCCAGATTTGCGCCCAAGTCCCGATGCGGTTCGTGAAACATTATTTAACTGGCTACAATGGGATATTGAACAGGCAATTTGCCTGGATTTATTTGCTGGCAGCGGCGCACTAGGCTTTGAGGCTGCTTCGCGTGGCGCAAAGCATGTCACTTTAGTTGAAAAACACCCTCAAATAAAGAGACAATTGCAACAAAACTCCAAACTACTAACAGCAGATAATATTGCCATTATTCACAAAGATGCGCTGGCTTTCCTAAAAACCAGTCAGACACAATTTGACATCATTTTCCTTGACCCGCCCTTTTCTAGCGATTTGCTTACAAAAGCGCTTAAACTCATAGAAGCACAACAAAGCCTGAAGGAAAATGGTAAAATCTACATAGAGCGAAAAAAAACCGATATGCCTTTGCCCTTAGTGGAAAATTGGCATATCATTCGACAAACGACATGCGGCTTGGTTCAGTCGTATTTAATTGCAACAAAAGACACAGAAAACACATGAAACGAACAGCGGTATTTCCCGGTACTTTTGACCCTGTCACAAACGGCCACTACGACCTGGCAAAGCGTGCAGCAGGCATGTTCGACGAAGTGGTTATAGCGGTTGCAGACAGCACAGAAAAAAGGCCGTTATTTACGCTTGAAGAACGCATCGCCTTAGCGGAAACTTGCATGCAAAATTTGCCGCATGTTCGCGTCACAGGTTTCTCCGGCTTGTTAATTGATTTTGTTAATGGCATCGGAGCGCAAGTTATTTTGCGTGGTCTAAGAGCGGTATCCGATTTCGAATACGAATTCCAGTTAGCCTCAATGAACCGTAAATTATCGCCAAATATTGAAACCGTCTTTTTAACGCCGGCAGAAAATCATACATTTGTATCGGCATCACGAATCAAAGAAATTGCAAAGTATGATGGCGACGTTAGTCCTTTTGTGCATGAAACTGTATTTGCCGCGTTAAAAGAAAAATACGGCCCCGCTAATCTTTAACTTTATAAAACTATGGCACTTTATATTACCGACCAATGTATAAATTGCGATGTTTGTGAACCAGAGTGCCCAAATGACGCAATTTATCAAGGCGAATTAATCTATGAAATTGACCCAACTCGCTGCACCGAATGTGTTGGTCATTTTGAAACCAGCCAATGTGTTGAAGTTTGTCCTGTTGACTGCATTCCTTTAGATCCAAACCATGTTGAAACCGAACAGCAACTACTGGCAAAATTTCATCGTTTAACCGGACAAAATATCAATAAAGATGATGCGAATCAAAACAGCTCGCAAAATAGCCAGGAAGACAATCTATGAATGAACACGCTGCGCTGCGCCGAAAATTTTTAGCATTATTGCGAAACCACGGCCAGCGTCAGTTTATCGCCATCAGTGGGGATAGCGCTTGGCAACGTCAATTTGTGAACCAATGGCTTACTGATATTGAAAGTGAAGCCAGCGTCTTAACCAATTTAAAAGACACGCCTTTTACCTATATTAGCGACAACAAGATTCCATTATTATTGGGTAAAGAATGTCAACACTTTATCTTTGACGCCAATCAAGATTTTGACCCGAACCATCTTGGTATTATTGGTGGCATGCTCACTGCAGGTGGCTTATTATTTTTTTTATTGCCCGAAACTCGAAACTGGAATAACTCAGATGCTTTATACTTTCGCTATTTCCTGAACATATTACAAGACGATAATCGCTGTATATTTATATCTCAGTCTGAAATATCCAGCGGATACTCACAATTAGAAAAAAGAACGTCACAACTAGAGTCACTGAGTGTGACGTCATGGCCAGACTACGGCGAACAATATCAGGCAATAGAAGCACTCAAAAAAGTCATTCACTCAGGACGCCGCACACCGACAATATTATTCGCAGACCGTGGTCGCGGCAAATCGGCAGCACTTGGAATAGCTGCTAGTGAATTGCTTGAAAAAGACATTTCACATGTAATCATCACGTCGCAATCAAAACAGTCCGCCGGCAATGTTTTTAAGCATATAAAAAACACCTATCAAGACAAGAATGCAACCAAGAAAGCCATATACTTACCTATCGACGAATTAATCAAAACACCAAAAAAAACGGATTTAGTTCTGGTCGATGAGGCTGCAACAATTCCATTACCTCAATTATATAAACTTATTAAAATCTATCCGCGTATTGCTTTTGCCAGTACGGTACATGGTTATGAAGGAAGTGGTCGAGGATTTAATTTACACTTTACACATATTCTCGAACAACATTGTCGAAACTGGCGTCGCATCAATTTAACCTCGCCAATTCGCTGGTATAAAGATGACCCTCTTGAAGGCTTTTTATACCGAGCCTTAATGCTAGATGCTGAAGTAGACAATGTTACAGAATATCTAGATTCGAAACGACGCAACCTTTTATATAAAAAACTAACCAGCGAGGATTTATATCAAGATGAACATATGCTGCGACAATTATTTGGTTTATTTAGCCTTGCACATTATCGAACGAAACCACGCGATTTAAAAATTTTTTTAAATCAACAAGGACTGAATTTTTACTGTGCAATTAATCCCGAAAACGACTCATTTATCGGCGTGTGCTTATGTCAGGACGAAGGCGATTTAGATACAAAAACTGCACGCTTGGTCATGCATGGAAAACACCGCCCCAAAGGACATGTTCTACCGCAAACACTGTCTATGCAAGCTGGATACCATTCAACATTGAGCATGCAATGCAGCCGAATTGTGCGCATAGTCGTACATCCGCAATGGCAACGCCATGGCATTGGCTCAACGTTGTTACAATTTAGCATTAAGCAAATGCCAGAAAAACAAATTATTGGCAGCAGTTTCTCCATGCAACATGAGGTATTACAATTTTGGTATAAAAACCAATTCGAGCCGGTTCGCATTGGCAGCAAAGCGCGTGTAGCAAGCGCCATGCAACACGTGATTTACTTATATCAAAAAACAGAAAAAGCGACGCAAATTAGCGAATCCCTACAACGAGACATACAACTTCAATGGCCATATTTATGTAGCACAGTGCTTAAACAAACCCCGCCGATATTATTGGCCGATATCTTAAAGCAATTAACTCCACCACCACAAGCCGACTCCTCTCTCTTAATATCTTGGTTTGCTTTCGCCTATTTAAACAGACCAGCCGAATCAGTCGCACTTCAATTACAGCAAGCTGTATTATATCTTGCTGCCAACCATCATTTGATTGAGGACAAGACACTTGAAAAATCAATATACTACTTAAGCCAACAAAATTTATGGCATAACGGACAACGTAGCAAACAAGCAACAGAATTCATTAAAACAATTATAAAAGAACTGCTTAAAAAAACTGAACCTGAGTTTACTTTCGCGAGATTACGTAAACTCGCCTTATCAAAAAAATGAGACATTTTCTCAGGATAAAAAAACAACATTTATGCAAATATAACAAAATAAAAGCCCTGGACATTGTCTAGGGCTTTTGTGTTTCATGCGGCGTTTTAACGAAGTTATTTTACTTACCAGAAATAGTAAGTTCTTTAAATGTCACGTAACCTCTATCGGCAGACTGAACTCGAATATATCGACCTTGAACACAACCTAAATCAACTATTTTCTCTCCACCTGCATACGCCCCTAACGCATGCTGATATACATCATCACGAGCAAGAACCTGCGCTAGCGTCTGATTGCCAAAAGGGACATCTGAAACAAAGATGGATAAATCAGCCATTCGCCACATACTTGATATTGTTATCATTGAAATATCGCTTACTTGACCTAAGTCAACCTGCCACCACTGCTCAGCAGCAAAATCTGTATATGAAGCATGCTCCTCACTATTTTCGGCGATACCATCAACAGCATTTCCCGCAACATAGTTTCCATATGTCGTTGACTGCTCTGCCGGTTTATTTAACGATAAAACAGCATCACCACCAATACACTGCCCTGGCTCTGAACCGTCATCATTAGATGAATCATCTGACATCGGCGGATGTTGTACTTTGTTAATTTCAATGCCAGCAGCAAGATTATGTGTTACCGACGGTTCACTTAACAAGGTATTATCTGCTGTTTGATCTTCATTAGCATAAGGCCATGACTTATAAAAGCCTATGTCGCGTCTTGTCGAACTTTCACCATTGTTCCAAGTCAGCAACTCTTTACTAACAGTCTGCGCCCAGAGGTCTTTGATTTCAAGATTAATTGAGCTACCTCTCGGCGTCTTACAGACAGCCTCTACAACGCTCATCCCATAACCACGCAGCTCTTTACGCTCAGTTCCATCAATAACCTCATTGCCATTCTCATCGCGTCCTTCAGGTATCATACCGCCTTGAATATTGGCTTCGATATTTACCTTAGGCAAATCAATATGACCACGCACTCGAGTATAAAGCAAATCCTGAACATTAGTTATGGTTTCATTTGCAGAAACTCGTCCACTTACTTCACCTTTTAAACTCAATATAGATGCATTCGGCCCTTCAACCACCTGAACACGAGGTTTGACGTACTGATTACGAAAAGCGTTCATTCTTGGTGTATTGCCCTGAAATACTCCAGACTCAACTTCACGCAGATATTGATAGAACTGACCATTTACTAAGTCAAACGGCCCAGCTGGGTCTGACAAGTCAGCATAACGCACTCCAAATCTTGCATCTAACTCTGTGTGCGTCAAAACGCCTAATGCAACATTAAATTTAGCGCTTCCCATCATGCTACCGACAGTTGCCAGCGTACACTCTGCAGTACCGGCATTGAATGAACTTGCATATTCGAAGTGACGAGTTAAATCACCGCGAGTTAAAGCTTCCTGACAGTCTGCAGTACGTGTCGCAACAATGGCTCCATTTTCACTAATTGTAGCCTGCGTATTGTTCCAGCAATTAAACAGGTGCGGATTAAAATTAACAGCACCATTTACTGAAACGGTATTAGTTACACCGTTAACTGACAACTCAACATTATTTTGACTGTTTAAAAATACACCTCCTTCAGTTGGATTCGAGGGATCAATGGGCTCCAATCGCATCGAAGCCTCCCCATGTACAACATGTGAAATACCGCCTAATGTGCCCTCTCCCCCAGCTGTACTTGCCGACTTTCTGTATGTTGTGTTTTCTTCTACAAATGACGTGTCAAGCAAACCGCTGGGCTCTGGTATCGAAATAGGAGATATCGGCAGACCGTCACTTAGAAAATCATTATTAGGCAAATCATAACCTATGACTTCTAAACTATCAGTTGTACAGATTCGCATAAATCGATTTTTGTCACGCACATACAAGCCAAATTCTTTAAACAAGTCAGCCTGAGCGGCACTATCATCATTATATAACGCACGTAAAGTTGCACGCTGCTCCTCTGTAATGTTTAACGTATACTGTCTTTCAACAGTACTACCAACCGCAGGAACATTGACCACATCAGAGAATTTATTTTCATCGCTATTTTGTGAAGGAATTAACGCATTACATACTTCACTAGCTGGCTGTTCTAAGGGATAAAAACAGAACTCTAGTTCAGTTGTCAAATCAGCAAAAGCATTATTTGTAATACTGACAGTAACCTCTAACTGATTATCATTAAAACGTTTTTCACCAGTAAAGTCACCATCCTCTTCATCATTTGGCGTTTCAACCAAATTAAAGAATATATCCTCACTCTGCGCTGTTATAAACTCAATTTCAAGCTCTGGAACAATCTCGACTGTTGCAGTTGCCCGCGCACACTCCGGATTCGATGCATCATTGTCACAAATTTCATAAACAATTTTTTGTGGTGGATAGCATAAATAGGTATTATTAGGGTCTGTAGAAACCTGTCCATTAGCAGCAAAGGTAATGTTATCCCCATTTACAGAGGCAGTACCCTGAAACGGGCCACTAACAATTCTGAAAGTCCCGCGACCGTTAATACCAAAGCTGTCATTTTCTAGTACAGACAAATTCTGAGTCTGTCCATTAATCACTTCAAAAGTATCATCAAAAGCTTCAGGTGCATCATCTTTACCTTCGACATTAATCACGGCTGTAGCTGTATCACATCCACCAGCAGTACAAATCTCATAAGTAATCTGGTCATTGCCTTCAAAACCAATAGGTGGCGTATAAACCAGCTGATTGTTCTGAATAATGACCTGCCCGCCCTGTAGCGTTGGGTTTGAGCTTGTGATACGAATAGACGTTAAATTCTCACCTTTTAGATCATCATTTTCCAGAATATTAAAGGTTCCGGCTTGGTTTAAATGACCGTCGATTGTAAAGAAATCATGATTCGCCATAGGTGGCATCACCGGATTTTCACAACTAATGGTTACCCGACCCCAAGCACAATTCGGCGTCGCATCACAAATGCGATATATAAAGAAATCAGGCGTGTCACTATAACTATTTGGTGTATAGAATGCCTGACGGTTATTTGCTATTGACGCGCTGCCATTTGAAGGCTGCTGCGTAATGACCAACGTACCCGGGCCATCTGGACCATAACTTGCCGGCGGCACAATATTAATTGTTTGTCGATGACCAGGTCCTGTACATTTAGCGGTAATATTTGGCGCTATCGGATTTCCTTTATCTGGATCTACAATTTCGATAAATCCATGGACTCTGACATCTGAATAGTTCCCAAATTTAGCCGAAAGCGGTAAAAACCCTTTACGATATTTCCAATGATTATGTTCATTCATTGCTGGATGAGCAAATACTCGAATACCAGATATTGACTGACCTGCAGCGACACCAAAGCTGGATAAATCTACTGGCTGCCAGCGTTTTTTGTTATTTGATGGGAAAGGCAGTTTTGGATTATGCCAAAGCGTGCGACTGGCATATAAATTAATACATTTACCATTGTAACAAGCGCGCGCGACGGTCCCCCAGTGATTATTATCTTTGTGCATCAAAAAAATAACATCTGCACCAGGACCATTGACTACCGGACGTTTGAAACGATAAAAAATATTAGGATTGCGACCCGAATCTACTTTCCAATATACCGTTGCGGTTCCTATATTTTGGGTCGTATTACCATTTGAATCAACATAGTAATTTGAATTACCCACACGAACAGGCTCTGCGTTGGCTTTAAAAGCCAAGATAGCAACTGGTAACAAGAAAACCAGGCGCATTATTTTTTTTACATGATAGTTTTTATTCATGGTGCAAACTCATTATTTAAATGTTATTGAAAATACTTTTAATATATTTAACTAATGTCAAAACACCCAAATAATTCACATTAGTCATAATATTTATTTAATCATTATATTTTTTAACCAAAATACCATCAAGCAATTTAATAAAAAACAGCGCTTCTTTTTATTACGATAATTTAATAGAATTAATATCCTACCTAAAAAAACTTATACATATTTAAATTCCACATACTCAAAAATGAAAGCTGACAAGACATCGATCGGTTTTTTTAATGTACTACCTAATAAAGCATGTCCGTTAAACGTTAATTGCGCGGTTTAATTTAGCTTCGCTATTTGCATGCTTGCGTAGTATTTATTCTGCAAAAAAAAGCAGGCTTCGCCTGCTTTTGTACTACTTCAATTTCTTATATTTAATCCGCGTTGGCTTAATCGAATCCCCATGACGACGCTTATAGTCTTCCTCATAATCGCTATAAT
>JAOXNT010117351.1:0-12996 GCA_028565815.1 Cletocamptus dominicanus | reverse complement strand
AGCCAAGCTTTTCACCACATCAAGACTCCAGCACATTTTCACCAAAATCTTATTGGCAAGAAATTATAGGCAGTAGAAAAGAGCTGGATCTAGAATATCATACTGCAAAAAAAAGAGTCTCTAAACTACTCAAAGAGTCAATCAAGCTTAGACTTATGAGTGATGTTCCTCTTGGTCTTTTTATTTCGGGAGGGATAGACTCAACTCTACTGCTTGCTTATATGAAAGAGTTAAAAAATGAGATTGACACATTCTGCATTAGTTTTGAAGATGCACAATATGATGAGTCAATAAACGCTAGGGAGGTTGCAAAATACTTTGGCTCAAACCATCATACGATTTCTATTTCAAACAGCGAACTAGTAGAGGTTTGTCATAAACTTCCCCAAATAATGTCGGAGCCATTTGCAAACCCGGCCGCAATTCCTTCCTACCTTCTTTCAAAGTTTGCAAGTAAAAGTGTTACAGTGGCACTATCTGGAAATGGTGCAGATGAAGTTTTTTTAGGTTATAACCGGTATTTAAAAATAGAAGCAGTAAGCTCTTACTTTCAAAACATACCCTTAAAGCTAAGACAAAAAATAGGAGAGGCACTACAAAATCATTCAAATTTTTTGAATAAAAAACTAGTTAGAGATATTTTAATCCCTTTTATTGACAAGCCTTCAGTTAAACTTGAAAAACTCGGCAAAGTCCTTGGCTTTAGCTCTAAGGAAGAGCTTTACTTATGGCTTTGTTTAACGGACATAAATCCAAATCAATATCTTAAAAACAAAGATATTCCAAAAGTACATTTTTTATATGATAAAATTTTTAATGATCCATCATTTGCAAGTTTTAGTAATGAGCAAAAATACGCGTACTTAGATAGAAAAACATACCTCAATGGTGACTTACTAAGGATGCTAGATAGGACTTCTATGGCAACATCCTTAGAAGCTAGAGTTCCTTTTTTAGATCATACATTAGTAGAGTATGCATCAAAACTCCCTAAAGATATCATGCTAAAGGGTGGAGCAGGCAAATCACTACTTAAAGACTTACTTAGAAGCGAGCTACCAAAGAATTTACAAAACTTAGTTAGTAAACCCAAAAAAGGATTTTCTGTGCCAATATCTTCTTGGCTTAGAGGTGAGCTAAGAGATTTTACCGAAACTCAACTAAATTCAAACACTGCAAAGGAATATCTAGACATAGACAATATTCGCAGTGCTTGGTCAGAGCATTTAAATGGCTCTAATAATGGAGACCTGATCTGGTCAGCACTGATGTTTAGTGCATGGCTAGAAGGAAAAAAAGATAGACTAGAAAATAAAGGACTGTGATGAAGATTTTAATCCTAGTACATATGGTCCCCTTCCCACCAAATACTGGGGCACTTCAAAGAAATTATAATATATTTAAAAACCTCGCAAAAGATAATGAAGTACACATTATTGCTATAAATCAACCTGCTTTAATGGGCGGGGAGAAAAACTTGGAAGCTGCCAAAAAGCATCTAAGTAGTTTTTTCAAATCTGTCACTGTGTTTGAAATGCCATATGCAAAAAACAAGTTACTTTGGGGCTTAATGCATTTACTAAATATTTTTAGTAAATGGCCATATTCATCTTGGAGATTTCATAACAAAGACGCAAGTAAGTTCCTAACTAACTTCTTAAGTAACAACAAAATAGATTTAGTGCATGTCGATACTGAGGCACTCTTAATATATAAGAGCTGTATTGATGATAATATTCCGATTATACTTAATCATCACAATGTTGAGTCTAAGTTACTTTATAGAAGGATATCAAGCATTAAAAATCCATTGATGAAATGGTACTACAAACATCAAGCAAATAAGATGAAAAGTCTAGAAAGGCGATTTCTAGATAAAATAAACCTTAATATATGCGTCTCCGAGCAAGATAAAACTGATCTACTTGAGATATCTGCAAGTTCAAGAGTCGAAGTTATTTCTAATGGAACTGATATAAATTATTTTACTCCTTTAGGATCTGAGCAAAAAGAAGAATTAGTTTTTGTTGGATCTCTTACCTGGCGACCTAACGAAGATGGCTTAATTTACTTTTGCAAAGAAGTAATGCCACTGATTTTAGACAAAAGCCCACAAACTGTCTTAAACATTATTGGCAAGGGTGCGGGAAAAGAATTGTCAGAGGCTGCTGAAAGTAATAAAAACATAAACCTTCTTGGTTTTGTAGATGATATAAGACCATATGTTGATAGAGCCAAAGTTTATGTTGTACCACTTTTAGTTGGGGGTGGCACAAGATTAAAAATTCTTGATGCCATGGCAATGGGCAAAGCTATTGTTAGCACACAAATCGGTGCCGAAGGTCTTGATGTCAAAGAAGAGATTATATTAAAAGACAAAAACCAAGATATTGCAGAGGCTATCTTGATGCTATTATCCGATGACGAAAAAAGAAAGAACCTAGGTGTTGCAGCTAGAGAAAAAGTCTCCAAGACTTATTCTTGGAATATTATCACTGAAAAATATAATGAGCTTTTAAAGAATATAACTCAGCCCTAACGCCAGCCTTTGTA
Organism: Cletocamptus dominicanus; assembly: GCA_028565815.1. Classification (NCBI taxonomy): domain Eukaryota; kingdom Metazoa; phylum Arthropoda; class Copepoda; order Harpacticoida; family Cletodidae; genus Cletocamptus; species Cletocamptus dominicanus. The sequence goes on along the minus strand of JAOXNT010117351.1, from coordinate 10,443 downwards.
ATTACATTCTATTACATTAGTTTTAAACTCTGAGCTGTGAAACTCAGGATTAATTTTGAATGAGTCAGTGTCAAATCCTATTTCTTGCCAGCTACTAAAACTATGTGCTTTCCCTTTCCATAGATTGTCCCATGATGACTCCTCAAAAAAACCAAACTTCAGTTCTAAATCCGGGTAGTTGTAATAACAGTTGCCATCTATGAGTAATTTATTGTTACTCATAATATCATCATAATAGCGATCAGGACTGTAAGTTCCAACATCGATTAAATTCCTTTCATAACCGTAGCTAGCAGAGTCTAAAACTATATTATCAGTAAAAGAAATTTGCCCAATAGGAAAGTACTCATCTGTTGGAGTTATACTTAATCCCCTAGAGTTAATAAATGTGTTATTATAAACTTCTATCTGATTTAAGTTAGTATCTCCTCCAAAGTTTCTAATACGAAGTACCTCAGAGTTGACAATAAGATTATGATGTATTCTAGAGTTTTGAGTTCCTGTGCCAATTGAGTCATATTTACAGTTCCAAAGAATGTTATTATTCGCTTCAAACACACCATCTTCAAGACTTTGACTATGTTTATAGACTAGGCATGCACCTGTCTTATCTGCAGTTATAGGTTTACTTTGGAAAATAACATTATTGTGAACATGAATATTTCCACCTTTAAAAAGAGAGAGATTTCTGGAGTTTTCACTTGTGACTCCTCCTGTATCTTCTGCCTGCCTATCATAGTTGTCGTATATATAATTATTTGCAATTTCTACATTTTCTGTGCCGACTACGTAGACTCCTGAGGAATTATAATTATCTATCCCATCATTATTAAAAATCCTCATCCCATTAATTTTAATATTTTTTGAGTTAATAACAAAAATTCCATTTCCGTAGGCCCCAGTAATTTCAAAACCTTCAAAATGAATATTCTCACTATTAACCATAAAAATTGCATCAGTCTTTGTTTGGGGATCCAAAGTAGATTTTGTTCCAGGATAAGCTTTAATTGTAATCGGTGCCTCTTGAGTTCCAAAGACTGACCATAGTTTTAAGACAGCATTGTCCTCTGGATTTGACTCTTTAGTTTTTTGAACACCTCCTAATAAGTACACCACATCTCCAGGCTTTAGTTCAGTAAAATTCTCAGGCCTTACGGAAGGTGAGGCAGGAGATGAAATATTTGAAAAATCTTTCCAGGGGCTCTCAAAACTCCCAGAGTTTGAGTTTGATCCAGAGCTTGCAGAAATGTAATAACACCTACCACTTCCCTTAGCCTCACACAAAGTATTACAGCTACATGCCCCATAACTTCCAGAAGGAAAGCACTGTTTTAATCCGTAGCCACAATTATCAGAGCATTTAGCATACCTGCCGGGATAAATATCTCGATTATGATCGTCGCAATCAATTTCAAAACCATCCATGTCGGCATCTTCCACTCCTTGGCACTTCGGATCATAACCATCACAATCCCCATCTACTCCATCACTACATACCTCAACGGTAGGTTCACATTGTTTAGTTTCAGAATTAATTGGTTTAATAAAAACCTCAGCCATCAGTGATGATGAACAGAGAATTAAGATTAGTATTATAGACCTCAGATGGCTAGATTTGTTCATTAAGTTGGCAGCACCCATTATACAGACCTTCAAAGAAAGGATGCCGCTGCAAAGCAAGCGTATTTTAGCCGCAATGTGGCTAAAATTTAAGAATATTGGCACAAGGGCAGAACGCTTTGCTCTTGATGCATTGGGGTGGTGGGGCTGAGGTGGCAAAATACAAAGTCTTGATTTAGTAATATATTTCGAAGTCATTTTCAATCGTCCAATGCGTCCAATATAAATAGTTAAAAATATCTTCTTTTGCGATATAAACCCTAGTGATATTTTATTTTATCGGTATAATAGTTTGATAATATTAGTTTTGAGAGTTTATTTTAACATAAATTATAACCGAATATGAGTAAAATACCTGTAATAGCAGAAAAAAAAGCAATACCTGTAGATTTAGAAGAAGGGAAAACCTACTACTGGTGTGCTTGTGGACTTTCAAAAAAACAACCATTTTGTGACGGCTCACACAAAGTCACTGACATCAGCCCCCTTAAATATACTGCAAGCGAATCAGGCAGAAAGCTCTTGTGTGCCTGCAAGGCCACAAAAGACTCCCCATTTTGCGACGGTACCCACAAATCCCTAAAAGACAAACAAATAGGCGACCGAGTAGAGTAGCAATATTTAGTTTATACTACTCACTTAAATCCATAATTTTCTTTATATGGAAATCATAGTCGTTTAAGATTTGAGATGAGTTTTGTTTGACCTCCCTGCTAACCCTTTTTAAAAAGCTTGCACATAGTTCCATTGCTAGGTCTTTGTCTTTTTGGGACAACTCGGTTGAGCTTAAGTCTTTGTCAGTTCTAGCTAATACACAACTTCCAACATAGACATAAATTGCTGCATCTGCGATTCTCTTTAAAATCAACTGCTTTTGCGTAACTTTTTTACCATAAGATCTTGCCACGTACTCAGACATAGAAAATAACTTGTTTATGTCTTTTTTCAACACTCTTGCATATGGAGAGAGTTTTGGATTTTTAACTGAAACAGACTGATTAAAAAGAACTGAAGTAGATGCAACTTTTTTCCATATAAAACTTGAGACAGCCTGAACTCCAGCAATTGGGTCTTTAAAGGTTTTTTTAGCATCCCCCATAGTTTGTTCAAGAAACTCACCAACTTCTTTAACACCATTTAGGGCTACAAATAGTCTTAGAATCTCATTAGTTCCCTCAAAAATCATATTAATTCGCGAGTCTCTAACAATCATCTCATAAGGGTAATCCTTCATAAAACCATTACCACCAGCAATTTGGAGTGCTTCATTTGCTCCATTCCAAAGTGCCTCTGATGCAAAAACCTTACTTATTGCTGCCTCCATAGAGTAATCCTCATGCTCTTCATCAATCAAGTGTCCAACCATAGATACTACTGATTCAGTCGCATAGATATCCTCTTTAATTCTAGCAAGTTTGGCTTTAATTAGCTCATACTCAGCTATTGGTTTTCCAAACTGTTTTCTTTCCTTTGCATAAGCACTAGCCTCTTTATAGCTTCTCTTTAAAGCTCCAATGCAGCCTCCCCCAAGTCCAGTCCGGCCATTGTTCAATATACTCATTGCGACTTTAAAGCCTTTGCCCTCTTCTCCTAAAACATTTTCGGCAGGAACAATAACGTCTTCTAGAGTTACTGTAGAAGTTGCAGAAGCTCTAATTCCCATTTTATCTTCTTTCTCACCAGTGATAACCCCTTCCCCTCTTTCAACAATAAATGCTGTTAACTTTGAATTTTCAGCATCAGTTACAGCAAAGACAGTAAAAAAATCGGCAATCGGGCCATTTGTAATCCATATCTTCTCTCCATTCAGCTTCCAACTACCATCTTCTAACTTTTGTGCCTTTGTCTTAATTGAAGCCGCATCTGATCCGGCAGTGCTTTCAGTTAAGCAAAATGCGGCAATCATTTTTCCACTTGCTAGTTTTGGTAGGTACTTTTGTTTTTGGTCATCAGTTCCAAAAAGCAGCAAGCCCTTCATTCCAATTGAGCTATGAGCTCCAACTGTTAAAGCCGTCGACCCATCCCTTGTCGTAATTTGTTCAATAACTCTAGCGTATGCTCTATTGCTAAGCTCCATTCCACCGTGTTCTTCAGGAATGATTAAACCAAACATTCCTAAAGACTTAAGTGCCTCAATATATTTTTTTGTTTGTGCCCCTTTATGGTCAAATTTAAGGTAGTCTTCCTTATGGTCTGCCATAAATTTATCAACAGAATCCAATACTAAAGGAAGGACTTCACTGGTTTTTTCGACATCCTCGGGAAAAGGCATAAGGTTTTTCTCGTCAAAAACTCCAGTAAACAATTTTTTTGCAAAACTAACTTTTTTGTCCATATGGGTAAAATTTTTCAAAAAAAATACGATTATTATATAAGAGAAAAGTCTCTCACTTTTTTGCTCTGCACGGGTTATCTTTTTGATGCTCCGTCAAGATACAAGTTTCAAAATAAAAACGAAACAAGGTCATAATGAAATTTACTCAATACAGCCATAATTTGTGAGGAATTTCAAAGTGACAGAATATTACTAATGTTAGCTTATAATAAAAAACTTATGCTCTCAAATCAAAATGGAAACTCAATGCTAGAATTGATGGTTGCTATGGTCATTTTGTCAGCAATAATTGCTTTAAGCAGTATTTCAAAGTTTTCAACCTCAATTTTAACTCGGCAAGAAGCGTTGCGACTTTCACTGACTATAAAGCAATACCAAGTACTCTCTTCAAGAGCAGGTGAGAGAATAGAAATTAAATTCACACCAGAGAATTTATTTATTAACTCAAAGAGTAAAACAATAGAAGAATTTTATCATATGCCTCATAACATTAAACTACTTAATTATAAGTTTGGATCTTTAGAAAGCTCAACACTAGAGATTCGTCCTTCAGGCACTCAGTCAGCTGGAAGAGTCACAATCGAAGGTCCAAATAATCAAAAATGCAGCTTAATATTTTCTATTTTAAACAGGGTAAGAACACAATGCTCAATCTAAAACGACATAAAAATTCAGGATACATTTTAATAGACACTATAGTCTCAATGGCATTAATTGGCATACTAACTAACACCCTACTCACAGGTGTTTTATCAGTTGCAAAATACCATAAAGTCATCAATAAAAACGATGCCTTAAACTCATTACTGTTTATAAATACCAATGCACCTACAAACTATCAATTTAATGCGGCTACTAGTAAGTGCATTAAAACCTATACCATAAATGGTTACAGCTTCTTTGATTGTGTGATAGTGCAAGATGGCGAAGAAGTACCTTTTTTGAATACAACTTCAGTTAATTACAGTAATGTAAACCTAATTGGCAAAAAACTATGAAACTACAAAAAGGCTTTTATCTAATACAGTTGCTAGTCGGCATTAGCTTATTTGGAATTACTCTTTCAATAGCCATTAATGCATATATTAACATAAGTCATAACTTTGGAAATTTATCAGAGAACAAACTAAGGGCTGAAAAAATATTCTCTCTTCTAGAAGTAAAAATAAAGCAAACTAAGCATTTCTCTGAAATTAAAACCTTTAGACTTGCAGAGCCGAACTCACTAAAACTACAAGATGGCTCAATACTAGATATATTTTTAAGAAGTGATTATAGAGCAGCCTCAGTAAGCTCAATATTATTTGTTGAGTTAAAGAGTAACCACTTAAAGAAGCTTTCTATTTCTAAGATTACTAATAACACTGCTCACCTGTGTCAGATTTATCAAAAACATTCTCCCACAGATCACTGGATTTTATCAGGTAAAACAAATTATTTAGTTAGAGGTATTTTAGAACCAGAGGAAAGTCACAGATGTCGATATAGTAGCTATATATTGAATTTTATACCAACAAAGTTTAATTTTTTTAAATCCTTAGCCGAACCCTCAGATAGTTTTTTTGAGGCTTATCCTGTAGATGATTTTAATATTTACTACCTTGATAAAGGGGGTAATTTTAGAGTCTACTCCCCAACGAAGGCCTTTAATCAACCGCTAGAGCAAGGAATTAAAGAAATTAGTGCCCAGAAAGTATCCGATAAAATTTATAAAATACAAATTAAAACTAAGGATGAAACAATTTTTTCACGAGTATTACCAATTGAAAAACTCTAAGAATAAAGCAATGAGTAGATATCGAGAAATGATTATATCAAAAAATACTAATGGCATTGCGAGTGTGTATGTGATTTGCATCATGAGTGTTTGTTTATTGATTATCGCAAAAGAGCTATACGCTAATAAGCTAAGCTTTAAAAACCTCGCTTTTGAAAGAGCATATCTAAAAGAGTCGATCACCAACTATAATAATATACTAAATAGTCTCCAAGAGCTTAAAGTATCAGATGATATAGAAAAGCTGATTTTAGGAACAAAAAAATACGAATATATAAATTGGGGGCTTAAAAATAGAGTTCTAATCAAATCTAAAACTGATTTATGTGCAACAGCGAATATAGAACCATATTTCAACTGGACAGAGGCAAAAAAAATTGAAAATAGCTATTGTGAAAAAGAATGCAGATTTAATACATATTATATTAATCAAACAACTAGGTTTTTAAGTAGCATAGAGACTATGGACCTTCATATTAGCTCAACTAAGCACTCACCCACATACGTTATTGTTGAAGGGGGAATGAAATCTGGTGCACTGAATATTAAAAATGGAGCAAAGGTCTTTTTAATTTCTCAAAAAAGTGTTGAAATTGATAATATTGAAGTTTCTCAAGATTCCTATTTACATATTCATTCATCTAGCGGTGGTGTTCACGTAAAAAACATAATAGCCAATAATAATATTTATATTGAGGCATTAGAAGGAATCAGCTTAAACAGTGATAATATAGGCATGAATTTTTATGGCATAAAAAATTCAGATTTGATTAATGCCAAGCGCAAGCTATGGCCAAAGGCATCATTAGAAAGTTTTTTTCATTGTGGGGGCATTACATAATGCCCCCATTATGCAGACCTTCAAAGAAGGGATGCCGCCGCGAAGCGAGCGTATTTTAGCCGCATAGCGGCTAAAATTTAAGAATACGGGCATGGACGCATTGGGGTGGTGGTAGTGGTGGTAAAAAACTAAGTCTTGATTTAGCTATGTTTTTCGAAGTCATTTTTCTATCATGCAATGCGTCCATTGTGACTAATGATTTTTAATGAAAAAGGATATTTTTGATCAGGAATTATATTATACTCTGAAAGCAGCAAAAATATTTTTTCAAAAGCCTTGAAAATCAAAATGTTAGTAATATTATAAAGCACCTGATTACAGTTACAATAGAGTTTAAATCAGACCTCTTTTTGAAAGTTAATAATTTAAAAATATGATTTCGGATAAAGATAAATTAGCACTTAAATATCATGCAGAACCAATACCAGGTAAAATCTGTATAAAATCGACCAAACCCTGCACCACTTCTGTTGATTTATCCCTAGCATATAGTCCAGGAGTAGCGGCTCCATGCTTAGAGATAGCTAAAAACTGGAAGGACGTTTATAAATATACAGCCAAAGGAAACTTAGTTGCGGTTATTAGTAATGGTACTGCTGTGTTAGGGCTTGGTAATATTGGCCCTGAGGCATCAAAACCAGTAATGGAAGGCAAGGGGGTACTATTTAAAAAATTTGCTAATATTGACGTATTTGACATTGAACTTGATTGTCAGGATACAGATGAGTTTATTAGAACAGTTGAAGCTCTAGCTCCAACTTTTGGAGGCATAAACTTAGAAGATATTAAAGCTCCGGAGTGTTTTGATATTGAGACTGAGCTTGCAAAAAAATTGAATATACCTGTTTTTCATGTTGATCAACATGGTACTGCCATTATTGCAACAGCTGCTCTAATTAATGCTCTAGAGGTCAACGGAAAAAAACTTGAGGATCTAAAAATAGTTTTCAACGGTGCTGGTGCCGCTGCAATATCTTGTGCGAAACTATTATTTAAAATTGGTTTACCCAAAGAGAATTTAATAATGTGTGATAGTCACTCTGTGATCTACAAAGGTAGAACTGAGAGGATGAATAAATACAAAGAACCCTTTGCTAATGATACTGAGGCTCGCACACTAGAAGAAGCAATCGAGGGAGCAGACGTCTTTTTTGGACTATCTGTTGCAGATGTTCTGACGCCAAAGATGCTACTTTCTATGAACTCCTCTCCAATTGTTTTTGCACTTGCAAATCCTAAGCCTGAAATTGACTATAATCTTGCATTAGACACTAGAGAGGATGTGATTATGGCCACGGGCCGGAGTGATTTTCCAAATCAAGTAAACAACGTACTTGGCTTCCCCTACATTTTCAGAGGAGCACTTGATGTGCATGCAAAAGCGATAACCGAGGAAATGAAAATAGCAGCTGTTTATGCTCTTGCTAGCTTAGCTAAAGAGCCGGTGCCTAAGTCTGTTTGTAAAGCATACGGAAATGTTAAATTTGAGTTTGGCAAAGACTACCTAATTCCAAAACCTCTTGACCCTAGGGTTCTATACTGGGTTTCTCCTCAAGTTGCCAAAGCTGCAATAGAGTGCGGAGTTGCAAGAGAGGAGCTTGATGTAACAGAATATAAAAAAAGACTTAAGGCAAGTAATCAACATAGTAGAGAAAATGTATTAGGCAGTTATTACAGCTTTGCCAAGAAAGCCCAAAATAAAGAAATAGTATTTTCTGAAGGAGAAAACCATAAAATTATTCAAGCTGCTGCTTGGGCAGCAAGGGAAGGCATAGCAAAACCAATACTAATTGGGGATCAAACTAAAATTGAGCAATCGGCAAAAGACGTCTCTGAAAATATTTCAAATTTAGAAATAGTTGACCCTAAACACTATAGCAAAATCTCTGATCTCGTAAGTACTTATGATGAGATAAGGGCAAAAAAACCAAAGCTAGCAGAAAAAACAGCTGAGGATATTATAGCCTGTGATCATCTTTTCTCAAACTTAATGCTTGCAAGTGGAAATTGCAGTGGAGTGCTTGCTGGTATTAACAGAAATTATTCTGACCTAGCTCGAAGCGTTTTAAATATCATTGGTCTTGAGCCTGGCTATGAAACGGCAGCGGGGATATTTACATTAATTTCAAATAACAGACTGATGTTCTTTAGTGATGTTTCAATAAACCTAAAGATGAACTCTAAGAAACTTGCGGATATAGCCTTAATGGCCAGTGAGCTTGCAAGAAGCATGGATATCGAGCCTTCTGTTGCGATGCTTTCTTATTCGAACTTTGGAAGTGTTGATTATAAAACGGCTAAAATGGTTAGCCAGGCAGTAGAATTAGTTAAAAAAGCGGATCCAACTTTAGAAATAGATGGTGAGATGCAAGCTGATACCGCCTTACTACATGGAGGTACTGGAGACAAGCATGATTTATGTAGCTTAAGCTCACCTGCCAATGTATTTATATTTCCGAATATGGCAGCTGCTAATATTACGTACAAATTCCTTCATCAACTATCAGGTGCCTTAGTTGTTGGTCCTATTATTAAAGGACTGAAAAAACCATCTTATGTTCTGCAAAGATATGCTAAGGTTGAGGAAATTTTTAATATGACTACTGTAGCAGTTGCTCAAGCAAATATATAAAATGAAAACACTCTCTGGCAAACTAGCAGACAGGAATAAACAAAAATTTAATGAATTTGAACAGTTCTTCTTGGATGACCACGTGTTTATAGATTGTAGTACGAAATATAAAGAGCTGCAGATTCCATTTTACTTAAAATCAACTTCCACTGTCACTCTAAAGCTAAGTCATCTCTTCCAGGGCAGAACATATTGGAGCGAACAGGAGGGAATAGAGGTAGATTTAGTGTTTAAGGGGAAACTGCACCACTGTGAAATCCCGTGGGAATGTATATGGAGAATGACTACATCATCAGGTGAGACAACTGTCTGGCCAGAGGATACTCCAAAAGAGCTGCTAAAAGAGATATCCTCTCTTGCAGCTAGAAAAGCTATCTCAGTTATAAAAAATAGTTTTAAAAATAAAAAAGATGAGGACAAATCTTTGCCTGAGGAGGAAATTCAAGGTAAAATGGGTAAAGAGGCACAAGAAGATGAAAACAAAGATAAAAAGATAGATAGAAAGTCAATTTTAAAACTAATTAAGTAAGTTATTTGTAAATTGTAAATTATTATGGAAAATATTGTAACTATTACACCAAAAGCTGTAGATATGGTAAAAACTGCAATGGCAGAAGAAGGACTGAATGAGCATGCACTTAGAGTTGCAGTTCAAGGTGGTGGCTGCTCCGGGCTTCAATATGTTCTTGATTTTGACGAAAATAAAAGAGTTGGTGATCAAGAGTTTGAAGTAGGTGACCTTAAAGTTTACATTGATGTTGCAAGTGCCAAGTTTCTTCAGGGAACAACAATCGACTACATCTCTGGCCTAAACGGCACAGGCTTTAAATTCGAAAACCCAAACGCTCAAAGAACCTGTGGTTGCGGCCATTCGTTTTCATAGAAAACGAACTATTAGTTAAGAGGTATAAATACAAAATCACTTATACCTCTTAACATCAGTGTAGATAAAATAGGTTCCTCTCAAGAGTAGTTTTTCTTCTTTTATTTTTACAAGAGAGTAACGAAAACGGTCTCTAAAATTTAGTTAACACTTGTATCTTCTCTTTTCATATTTTCCGTATACACTGAAAGCTATCTCCATCTGCTCTAAATCAAATTTCTTAAGTAATAAAGGCATTGCATAATGCCCCCATAATGCAGACCTTCAAAGAAGGGATGCGCCGCGAAGCGAGCGTATTTTAGCCGCATAGCGGCTAAAATTTAAGAATACGGGCAGAAGAGCAAAACGCTTTGCT
>JAOXNT010117241.1:0-13019 GCA_028565815.1 Cletocamptus dominicanus | reverse complement strand
GACCGTCAGCTGAAAAAGTGATATTCGGCTTACTGCAAAGCGCTGGTAGTTAGGATTTTATTTATTTAAAATTATAAATTTTAAATTTGATTGCCGATACATTCGACCGCCCCGATTACCTCAAACCACCGCCCTCCCCGATGCCGCAGGCCATCCAAAAACAGAAAACCGCCCTTCGGGAACATGCCCGAAGAGCGGTTTTTCTTTTTGGCACGCCAGAGGATTACTCCTCCAACACCTCCAAGCGCTCCTTCACGGATTTGACCACGCCTTTCTGTTCTTCAATCTCTTCCTTTTTCTTCTCCTGGTCCTTCAAGTTTTTCTCGATATTAGCTTCGGCATCCTTGATGGCCTGCTTGGCATCCTCTATCGCTTGCTTGGCCTTCTCGATGTCTTTTTGATAGCCATCGTTATCCTTTTTCAAGCGGCTGAGGTCTTTCTCCAAGTCCTTCTGCTTGTCTTTCTCGTTGTCCAAGATTTCTTCGGTTTTCTCTTTGGTCACCAAGAGCGCGAAACGCATAAGCAGTTTTTCGCCTTCGGTGTATTTCTCGCCGTGCATTTCGGAGTTAAGGTAAGCGCCGCCGAGGTCGAACCAAAGCGTGGCCGCTACATCCTCGCCGCGCTCCTCGAACTTGGCATACAAATCCAAGGAGTTGTCGCCGCCCACGGAGCTGATGAAAATATCATCCGCTACGAAAGTTCGGGTTTTCCGGCTGTATTTCGCCCGGCTTTTGCTCCCCACGTCCTTGACGTATTTTTTCCAAAGCTTTCGGGTCTCTTTCATTTCCACATCGGGAATCACCAATTGCAAGGAATTATGCGTCCCCTTTTCCATGGGGCGTTCGTCTTCTGATATCTGCGCCTGGACAAAACCGAAAGTCAACAGCATCAGGATGATTGTGTAGGTCGTTTTCATTCGTTAGGTATATTTCTATGGTGAAAGAATAGGTTATCTATTCAACGTAAGGCAATCATAGGCGCCTTACATGCATGCATATTATTTTTAGAACGCCAGCTAAAAAACGGATGTTCAGATTATTGCAAAGCAATGGTGGTTAGGATCTAATTGATTTAAAATCAATGATTTTAAATCTGATTGTCCATTCCACGATAAAACACTTCGCCAAATATGCACCTTTATGACGACTATGGCACGCTGTAGGGTGTTAAGAAATCAGTAAAAAATAAAAAAAGTTCAAAACATCCCCATAAAGGAACGTCCAAAAAGACAACCGCACCATTGGATAGTCGTCCCCCACGAAACAAGAATACGAAATGAAGCCCGTAATTCATAATTCACCAATTATAACCCAATCGATAGCAAAGGCACTTAGCCCTGACATCTTAACTAACACCTTCCGGCGTCCCTTGTGTTTCTTGCCGCGCAAGTCAGAGACTTGCGCGGTAATCAGAAAAAATCTAAACTTCGTTCTTCCTCAACCTTCAGAACCGATACGCCACCGACAACCTAGCGGAATCGTTTTGGAGGCCCAAGGAAAAGCCTCTATATTTTGCTCCCCGAGTAGAGGAATCCCTAATGAAATAAGTGCCTCCCGGCAACAAGGCTGCCCCCAACACAAACTTGTCATTTAGTACATAATTGAACCCAAATACAAGATTAATACCAGGCCTGGATTCAGTACGTTCCCTTTCTAGTACTTGACCACCGACCGTGGTGTCCTCACTAGTGGATTGACTATACCTGTAGCTATATGACAAATCAGCACCATAGCGTAATTCAAAGTTGTTCGCTATGACCTTCCGGAACTCATGCCCCACACTAAGCCCAAAACCAATATCGCCGCTCCTAGCTATATCGTTTTCAAAGGTGCGTTCACCATAGCTTCCAAAAAGAAATACGGTGTTAAACCTCCACATGGATTTATTCGTCCCCATCCGGAAGGATAAGCCGAAATCATCAATATTATAAAAAAACAGTCCTGCTTCTTTTTGCTTGACGGTCTCTTGTGCCATTAAGGAATAAGAAAACAACAAAGCAAATACAACTAATACGTACTTGTTCATATTACATTATTTATATTAAAAATATACCTAATGAACGTGACGCATAGTTACTTTGCTGCTACCCTACTAAGGAATATCCTAAGGCCTAAACCCCACCATCCCCTCAAACAACCATTTGGCTAGTACTTCCCTATTGCTTTCTAGTACAATTCTTTTTTGGTCATTATAATTGGTGATGTTGCCCAATTCTACATAAACAGAGGCGGGCTTAGTTTCGCGGAGCATGTGTAGGTCTCTACTGGAGTAAGTTCCTTTATAGTTACCACTTTTTCTATGGATGGCATATTTATTCTTGAGGGTTTTGTGCATATTGCGAGCTATTTTTTTGCCCACTTTGCTTTGTTTATAATAATAGAAAAATACATCCGTACTTTGTCTTTTACCCCTAGAGTCAATATGGATAGAAATCATACGCTGTTTTTTCACGCCATCTTTTCGATGCTTTTCATAGAGTTTATTGATGGCATTAGAGCGTTGTGTGAGGCGAGGTTTTTGCCTGTGGAACATTTTTTGGTTGCCCCAAGTCGTTTCATCCTTATCACATAGCAGTATTTTACCAGAGCGGATGCCGTCATTATCATCCCGTGTAATCATGTATGCCACTGCCCCATGCTGTATCAATTTTCGACACAGCCGCAGGGCTACATCATAGGCGTATTCATCCTCACACAACTGATGCCCCCCATACGTACCAATAGCCCCTGGGTCGGGTCCGCCATGTCCACCTACCACATAAAAAACTTGCCCCTTTAGTTTAGTAGATAATAAAGGAGTATGCGAATAACCGTCACCAAAAATCGGAAAATTGCGGTAGCCACTCGCCTTTACGGGTTTGAGTTGTATCGGTTCATCATCACAGTATAACTCTCGATAAGGCACCCACAGGATATTTTTACCTTTATTGAAAGCCGTAGGTTTCACCCCTTCTTTATACAATAAGTTATTATAATCTCGTATGCGTACTGCTTTATCCCAGTTGTTATCACCAATAGTAGAGCGAATGGAAGTGCCGTCATACTCGTATATTAGGATAGGGAGTTTGTATTTGCGGTCTGTGTAAATAGACGATGTGCTTCCTTTGATTTTATTAATTTCATAAAAATGCTCACGGTCACATTTGCTATCTAGTAAATGATAACGCCGTAAAATAGATAAGATACCATCTCCATCCATAGGTGTTATGCTTACGTACTCAGGACTCGCCCAAAGCGTAGATACACCCAATAACATCATATAACCCACTACAAGTAGTTTTCTCATCTCAAATCTAAATTAGCTTTTACAACAATTATAAATATCCAACTCCCCCATAAGGCTGAAAAAATCATGGAGTGTATATTGTTTTAATATTAACACATAATATCGCAAAAATATTATTTCCCTTATAGGAATACAAGTCTATTTTTAAAACTGTTTATAAAACAGAAAATATTTCCTTTATTTTTATTATATTGCCAAGTGAAATGAAGTATCAAAATAACCTAATCCAACATGATGGATTGTTTTAATAGACTTCATGAACAAGCATTTTTATAATCAAAAAGTCTAATATTTTACTAAGTAACAGTAAAAAAATTACTTCCCACAAATCGTGAAGTTATTTTTTGGTGGACGTTACTAAAATGGTACAACAATAATATGACCATTATTTTATTTCAATACACTTCTATTTTATTATGACAAAAAAAGAATTAAAAAATAAAGCCCTAGAAATGCACCGAGCTACAGTGGCTGATTTTGAAAAACTACTAGCCATTTATACCCAAGAATCGGATATAGATGAAAACGCCACTCATGACCCCGAAGACCTTTCTCACCAAGACGAGGCTACTGTCATGCGCCGGAATACAGAACTGCAACTGCACCAAGCACAGGCCGAACTCGACCTACTAGAAAAGGTGGACATTAGCCCTAAAGATAAGGTAGAAATAGGGGCATTAGTCCAAACCAATAAGGCGACTTTCTTTGTCTCTGTATCTACAGATGCCATTGACTATAAAGGAGAGAAAATATACGGCATCTCTACGGAAGCTCCGCTCTATAAAGCCATGCAAGGTAAAAAAGTAGGAGACACATTCCAATATGGTGAGCACCATTACGAGGTGAAGGGTATCAGCTAAGTAACGGTAAAGGTGAACACTATTCTCAAGAAACAAAACACTTACAAAGCATCAGGCTAGTGTGTGAGCCTTTTACTTACCCCTACAGGATTATGAATAAACTGGATTAAAGAACATATAAAACATAAAGTGATGAAGCAGTTAAGCATAATGATAATAGGGCTATTTTTGTCTGTGGCAATACAAGCCCAATCTTTGGAAATGGTAGTAAAAGCATGGTTTGAAGATGCCCCAAATGGTTTTCATAATGCCTTTCAGCAATACGGCAGAGGCTGTGGTGGGCATTGTGTGGATATAGATGCCTTGTATGGTTCTTCTTCTGGCTCTAGGTATCAGGCTTTTTTTGAATTAAAGCCCAAAGGCTCAATGGTGGATACCTATAAGTCCATAAAATCCGATATGGAAAATTGGGCTATGCTGGAAGGCTGGGAAAGTTCCTCTTCGGTTTATACCAACCACAATATCACTTATAGCACCAAGAAGGAAAATGGAGAGCGGTGGTATCTTGCCTTGAAGGTGGGGCAAAATTATGATGCTTCCAAACCCGAGATTTTATCCTTGATGGTTTCTAGGAGCGGTTTGAAAACGTCTCCAGTTGCTGTACCAGATAAAGAAACGCTGCCTCTTCCTTCTGCTGCCCCAGCTTCCATTGTGAATTTAAAAAGCAGACTGGCGAACGAAAAAGGGAAAACTGCCTTACAACAACTCATCGCTGCAGCGGACAATGAATTTGAGGATATTATTATCCATAATAGTTTTAACAATGGAGTATATCAAGTAAAAGAAAGCTACCTAAACCCCAAGGCAAATAAGCCTTTTATCACAGTGAAGGAAGAACCTAGAAAAAGAGTTTTAACACTGCGTTTCCAAATTGAGAAAGTTCCTAATCATCTTCTTTTTCATGAGTTATTATATGAACCGTATAATTACCAAAGTGTATTCAAGGAAACGGAATGGGACATCAATCCCTCTGATAGCTGGTCAGCGATACACAAAACTAAACTTTATCTGTATGTGGAAAAAGGCTTTGAGAATGGTATGGATGTAATGAAAATTACCAGTATGAAAAAAGGCTACCGCAATATTCTTCAAACAAACCCAGACTTCCCTATGAGTGATTGCCTAGAAGGAGATTGTCTGAGTGGTTTTGGTATATTGAAATACACTAAAGAGAACCGCACATATCGCTATGAAGGTGGATTTAAGAATGGGAAATTCCACGGCACGGGCTATCTCTATATGGTAAATGACTCCGAAAATGGCTTGACTTTCATTGATTTAGAAAGAAACCGAGAAGGGCAGGAAATGCTCTTGTACATTGGACACCACAAAAACGGCAAACGAGATGGAAAGGGAATGTCTTATGCCTATACCCAGTACAAAGACCCCGTCAGGAGTTTTCGCAAAGCTGAGGAATATTTCCTAAAAGAAGACCAAACGGGCGTTTTCAATTATGTGTTCCAAAGCTATGCCGCTGACACCCTCAACAGCGAACGCCTTTGTTCTTTTACCTATCATAAAGACACCCCCGAAAGACAGCTAACGATAGAGCAGCCGTTTAGTACGGACTATGGCAACTGCATTTCAGGGAATTGTGAAAATGGAACAGGTGTTTTGAGTATCAATGGACTAGGACAATACGAGGGAGAATTTGTCAATGGACAGGCGGATGGCACTGGAATTTTAAAATTAGCCACAGGGGAATGGAAGGAATTTGAGTGCCACAGTGGCATACCCGAATATATCCGCAGTTTAAAACTACCAAAAGGAGTTTCGCGACTAGCCGCTGCCCAACGGGGCGTGTGGTTGTTGGCAGACCATGATTGTATCAAAGGGAATTGCTACGATGGCGAAGGGCTTCAGTTGCGTATCAATGCCGACCGTTTTCGCCGCTATAATGTACGTTACCACGGCTATGTGGAATCCCGCTTCCAAAAGGGTGTAGCAGAAGGGGCATTCACTATACGGTCTTTAAAAAAACCCTTAGTAAAAGTGGAGGGACAGTTTAAAAAAGGGGTTTTTGATGGTACGCTAAACGTCCTGTGGACAGAAAGCAATACAAGCCAGAAAGAGTACTACCAAGCTGGTCGTCGGGTCACTGAAAATGGACAGGATTATGCGGAATATCAGCAGGAACAACTGGAGGCATGGCAAAAAGACTATGAGCGTAAATTACAAAAAGCTAGGGAGGAAGGTATAGCAGAGGCAAAACGCCTAAGGGCAGAAGCAGAAGCCCTACGCCGAGCCGCCAATAAGAAGAAAGCAGCCAGTCAGCAGAAACGAAGTCACAGATGTAATTCTTGCGACGGTACAGGTTCTTATTGGAATGAGATAGTAACGCAGGACTGTACCATCACTTATGACTATACTTATACCTCTGGAAAATATTACCAGACCTATACCCATTGTCGAGATGTGAAAAAAGGGGGGTATATCGTCTGCCCCGTTTGTGGAGGTAAGGGACGGTATTAGTGGTAAAGAAACGACTAAGTGAAAGATAAAAAATAGACTTTATGAATAAGAATGAATATGTCTGCAAAGCCCATAAGAATTCCTATTCATAAAGTCTAAGTAAGTAAATTGGAAATCTATTTTTTCACCATTCCTAAAACATCCCTAATTCTTCCCAAGTCGTTTCTTCATAGCCTGTATCATCATACTGAAAAGTGGTATCAGGTACTTTATGGGAAATAGATTGGGTTGTAATATGGATAGTACCGTTCTTTGTAGTGGAGACTACTTCTAGCGGAAAACCTTTTAATTCATCAATAAAATCCATATTAGCGAATAAAGGTTCATCACTTAAATCTATATCTATTTTTTCTGTAACATACAAGTGGGCTGTTGCTCCTTTGTTGGTGGTAATGGTCGCCTTGTAGCAGTCGTATCCTTGTATATTTTTTTTATCCGATTTGTCATATTGAATTTTATACGTAGCCGATTGGGCTTTAGGTGTACCTATACCTACTATTTTCACTTTGCGTGCCATCATTTTCATTAAAGAAATGGGGCTGTGACCTTTTTCGGTGTAACTGTCTGTCTGAATCATACCGCTCCCCATGAGGGTAGAAATGCGATTTTTCCCCTTAGACATATATACATCTATAGAGGCATTATTTAATAATAAGGCATTCATACCTGTCATCCCTTCTTGCTCAATGGCATAGGATATATGTATGGGGGCAGAGGATTGTGCTGTTGCCATACAATATAATGGCAAGCATAATACAAACATTAGGATTTGCTTCATGATGTGATTCATTTAATATGTAATATATAAGAGGTAGTATATTCACTTTAAGTAACCGTAAAATACAACATCCATAGCATATTTACCAATATATCCTTCACATTAACGTATTGGTAAGATACGGCAAATATATACTTCTCATACAATAACTCAAGCCAGTATCCTAGCATGGGTTAGTAAAATTTCAATTACTTTTGTGGTAGCCTATTACATTATAGTATAGATACAAGCCTAATATTAAAACAGCAATGTAAATAGTTTACTTGTAACTATACTTTTACCTACCAAATAAAATCCATATTATTATGGCGAACAATCGTATTGTCACATTAGATGAGTTCATCATCAAAAGACAAAAAGACTTTTCCTATGCTACGGGAGAGCTAACAGCTTTACTCCGAGATATTGGGGTGGCTGCCAAAATTGTAAATCGGGAAGTAAACCGAGCAGGTTTAGTGAACATTTTAGGGGTACATGGAGCGGAAAATGCGTCTGGTGAGGATGTCCAAAAACTGGATATGTATGCCAATGACAAACTCATAGAATGCCTGAGCCATAGCGGAGAGTGCTGTGGTATTGCATCAGAGGAAAACGAGGATTTTGTACCCTTGCCGCATCATGAGTCTAAGGACGCTAAATATGTGGTGCTTTTTGACCCTTTGGATGGTTCTTCCAATATTGATGTGAATGTATCTGTGGGGACTATTTTCAGTATTTATCGCCGAGTGAGTGATGGAGATAAGCCTTGTACAAAGGAGGATTTCTTACAAAAAGGCGTGGAGCAGGTGGCTGCGGGCTATGTCATTTATGGTACATCTACCATATTGGTTTATACTACGGGACATGGTGTGAATGGTTTTACGCTTGACCCCAGTATTGGGGAGTTTTGTCTTTCTCATAGAAATATACAAATCCCTAAAACGGGGCAGTATTATTCTATAAATCAGGGGTATTATTCTAAGTTTGACTTAGAGATGCGGCGTTATGTGGATAATTGTAGTGATGAAAATCTGCGTTTGCGGTATATTGGTACTATGGTAGCGGATATACATCGTATTCTTTTTCAGGGTGGTATTTTCCTTTATCCTAGTACACGCAAATATCCTGATGGGAAATTGAGGTTGTTGTATGAGTGTAATCCTATGTCTTTTATTATGGAACAAGCGGGTGGCAGGGCTATCAATACCCGCTTACAACGCATCATGGAAGTACAGCCTACTCACTTACACCAGCGGGCGTCTATAGTAATTGGTTCTCCGCAAATGGTGGATGAAATGGAGGCTTTCGTGAATAGATATAGTGCTACTCCTGTGATTAGTTAGGGGAATGAATGAAAACCACATAGAGACATAGAGTCACATAGTTTTTTTTGAACCACATAGAAACATAGAGTCACATAGTTTTTTTGAACCACATAGAAACATAGAGTCACATAGAGAAAAACTACTGTGTGCCTATGTGCCTATGTGGTTCTATTTATACCATTATACCTCAAAAAAACCACATAGAAACATAGAGTCACATAGAGAAAAACTACTGTGTGTCTATGTGCCTATGTGATTCTATTTATACCATTATACCTCAATAAAAAACCACATAGAAACATAGAGTCACATAGAGAAAAACTACTGTGTGTCTATGTGCCTATGTGGTTCTATTTACACCATTATCGCACAATGCCTACAGGCATATTAATATCATAATCTCCTGTCAAAGTAGGCGTTTGAGATTTAAGGGTATATTCTACTACCTGCCCTCTTACATAGTTAAACAATTCCGATATAGTCACTACTCTATTAAAGTCCACATCCGCATCTCCCTTCAATCCCTTCATCAAAAAGTGACTGAATACTCCCTGGCGTAAGCCACTATCCTCTAGTGATGTTTCCTCCGCTTTAGAAGAAAGCAACAAAGCTGTACCACCTGATGAATTTTCAAAAGCCGCATAATACTTATCTACTGTTTGCTGTACCGTAGTAGCTGATTTCATAGCTAGCATACTCCCCGAGTGACAAGCATCCGCAAAGACCAATTTATGCTTTGCTTTACTTTCATTGAATATCTCTACAATTTCATCATGATATACTAAATTATTATAGCCCGTATAGTCAGAAGGCACAAATGACCCCTCTAAACCATGCCCTGAAAAATACAACATGACCACATCATTCGCATCGGCTTTTAAGAAAACTTGGCGCATATTACGCAACATATTAGAACGAGTAGCGTCCTCATCTATCAATACGACAATTTGCTCATCGGGAATAGCACCCCCTTCTGGACTTTTCAAAAACGCATACATACGGTAAGCATCATCATCCGTGTATTTAAGGGCTTGCATGTGTTCATACCTGCCTACGCCCACTATTACCGCCCAAATCTTAACCGCCTTAGACTGCTCTACCTCAATCTCTCCACCTGCTAAACCTGTGTCATTTTCTATAATACGAGAAGGGCGACCATAATCCCAATGTGCCATAATACTACGACCATCATGATAGGTCATTACCCCCTCTCCGTGTGGAGCATGATTAGACCAACCACCAGTATATTGGTCACCATTAGAGTAGTAAATTGTACCCTCTCCCTCTGGGTAACCATTCACATGCGTACCCACATACTTAGAACCATCTGAATAAATATAGACACCTTCTACCCCATCACAAATAGTAGTATTACAATCCACTAAGTCATCACTACGATTATCTGTAGAAGTAGTAGAAGTGTTCACAACAATAGGTATATCACTATTAGCCGAAGGCGTATCAGAACTGCTAGCAGAAACATACTCCCCATTAGACCATTCGCCCTCATACACATAACCATCTTCATCTATGTAAATGCCTTTTCCTTCCTTGGCATCACCCGACCAGTTCCCCTTATAAACAGAGCCTGTATGGTAAGTCATTTCACCATAACCATGGCGTACATCACTTTTAAAATTACCCTCATACACATCTCCCGTCACTGACTTATACGTACCGAAGCCATCCTTTAGCCCCTCTTTAAACTCCCCATTATAGCTATCTCCAGTACTATAATTCATCAGTCCTTTGCCATGTACATAGTTTTTCTGAAAATCACCACGATACAGGTCTCCATTAGTGAATTTCATTTTACCTTTTCCATTGCGGACATTTCTTATCCATTCCCCTTCATAACGGCTACCATCACTGAATACGACTTTACCATGACCATGTATTTGGCCATCTTTAAACTCGCCCGTATAAACGGCACCACTCTTGAATTTCTTAACGCCCCTACCATTGATACAGTCACCTTTGATACATTGGGCTTGAGATTGGAAGGTCATAAAGACCACACTTAAAAACATCATCCATACTTTCATAATCCTTACATTTTTACCCTAGAGCAGACGCTATCACGCCATACATTTAGAGTGAACCATTAAATGCCCTCTTGCTTTTGGCTTCGCACACCCCTAGCTATTGGGCTTTTACTTCAAAATCAGGTGTAAGGATATTTTCTATAGATAATATTTTTTAATACAAAAATAGACAGAGGAAAAAAGGGAGGTTTGTTTTTTTGTTTGTTTTGATATGTATTAAACCCAATATTAACGGATAATATTTTGACGATTACAGTTCATAAGACTTAAATTTTTGTTAAAACTCTTTTTTATCCTAAAAAAGCACAGATTTCTGCCTCAATCAAAAACAAAATTACGGTTCTATATGATTAGAGTGGGGTATTCCAGTGTGCTCATTCTATAATAAAAAACAGCTGAATACCCATAGTCGAAACAGTAGTTTTTATTGAGAATGCGTCCACCCCCAACCCCCGCCAGCGGGGGAAAATAAGTAGGTTGAGTTATCTTCAGTTATTAAAGCTGCACAACTCAACTACTGTTGAAACATAGATACCCTTCTCAAAAAATAAAAAACTAACATTTCCCCCGCTGGCGGGGGCAGGGGGTGGAAACTATGCCCAATCTAAATTATATAGAAGCAAAATAATTTCTTTGCTCTATAATTTCATCTTTTATTGTAACTATTTACCCCGCAGATTGTGATGATAATGATTGATGTCATAATTGAGTACACTGGCATCAAGCAACGAAAGGACGGCAAACCGTGCAACATAAAAGCTAAACCACCTCTTTGCACCTCTGTGTCAGGTGAACAAACACCTGACACGGCTCAATTTCTTTGCTCTATAATTTCATCTTTCATTTAGCCTTATTCCAAAGTGCATCCATTTCCGCTAGGCTCATGTCTTCTAGGGGTTTATCGCTATGCTTTTCGATGTACTCAAACCTAGATTTGAACTTGCGATTGGTTTTTTCTAAAGCTGTTTCGGGGTCCACTTTTATAAAGCGGGCATAGTTAATGAGGGAAAACAGAACATCACCAAATTCTTCTTCCATTCGTTCCTGAGACTGCCCTTTGTCTATGGTCTCTTTGAACTCCTCCATTTCTTCCTGTACTTTTTCCCAGACTTGGTTGCGATTTTCCCAGTCAAAACCCACCTGTGCTGTTTTTTCTTGCATACGGTAGGCTTTTACCATAGCAGGTAGTGAATGAGGCACACCTTGCAGGATGGATTTTTTACCTTCTTTGAGCTTTAGTTTTTCCCAGTTGCGTTTTACTTCAGCTTCATCAGCTACCTTGAGGTCACCATAAATATGTGGGTGTCGCTGTATGAGTTTTTCACAAACTTGGTGCAGTGCATCTGTGATAGTAAAAGCGTTTTTCTCATCGGCTATTTTGGCATAAAAAACCATGTGTAGCATAATATCTCCAATTTCTTCCGAAATGCCACCGAGGTCTTCAGATAGAATAGCATCCGCTAGTTCGTAAGTCTCTTCTATCGTGAGATTGCGAAGACTTTGTAAAGTCTGCTTCTTGTCCCAAGGACATTCTGCCCTGAGTTCATCCATGATTTTCACTAATCGAGCAAAGGCCGCTGCTGGAGCTTGGTATGTTTTAGGTATATTCATTTTTTTATAGGGTTTAGCAATTAGCTTTTAGGATTTAGCTTTTAGGATTTAGGGGTTAGGGTTGGTGCAGAGTTGGTGCAGGATGGGTATAGGGTTGGTACAGGGTTGGTGTAGGGTCGGTGCAGAGTTAGTGCAGGATAGGTATAGGGTTGATACAGGATAGGGCAATTCGTAATTAAATCTAATTCGTAATTCGTAATTCACTAATTCGTAATTAAATATCATTCGTAATTAAATATCATTCGTAATTAAATCTAATTCGTAATTCGTAATTCACTAATTCGTAATTGAATATCATTCGTAATTAACGGGCTGGCTATGCACAGTGTCTCGAAGGGTGTTTTGTATATGTGTTGTTAGTAAATCGTGTTTTTCTATTTTCCATTATCTATTTTCCAGCTTGTCTTGACACCTATAACCCCTAAAGTCAGTCCAAAGAGTCCACCGAACATACCTCCCCAAATAGAACCACCAACCCAAGCATATCCAATCATTTGTCCAAATTCTTCAGGTACGGCTCTGAATGTTTGTCGGTAAAAGTCAGGGCTAAGTGCGGCAAGCCCCATTGCTATTAATCCGCCAAGTATCCAGCAGAGATAAACTATTCCAATTATTTTGACTAAGTGTCTAAAAGCGAATCGATAGGTTGCTTTTCCTTTGGTAT
>JAOXNT010117130.1:0-13025 GCA_028565815.1 Cletocamptus dominicanus | reverse complement strand
CGTTTGCCTTGTAGGGCAAAAAACACGGTCTGTGCCGGGACTTGTAGCAAGCGGCTGTCATACAACAGATGCCGCACAAAGGGGTCGTGCGCCGGTGTTTCCTGTGGTGTAGTGGACAAAACGGATGCAATGGTGGAAAAACGGTATGCCATAGGGGCAAAGATAAGACCTTTTAGGCGGAAGTAATGGCTTTAGCTCTCTGCCTTTTGTCGTTGCAGTATCCATTTTCCTAGACTCGTGAAAAAGGACGTCAGCCTGTTCAAATTGACGAGCTTGGCATCATTCATGGCTTTATAGGTCAAGAAAAAGCTCAAAGGTGCCAACAAAAAACAAGGCAACCAAGCCCCCAACCAAGCCTGTATGACAAAGCCTTCGGCAAGTTTTTCAAAAGCAATCATCATAATGATATACAGAACAAAAAACAGAATAGATACTAAAATGGGGTATCCGAAGCCCCCTTTGCGGACAATGGCCCCCATGGAGGCACCTATAAACAAAAAAATCACAATCACTAGCGACATTGCATATTTGCGGTGTTTTTCAAAAATATGCTTTACCCGACGTTCGCCCTCACGATTGAGCGAAACCACCGTACCGGCTGCCTGACTTTTGATACTCCGAATCGTTGCCATTGCCTTGGGATATACCTTGCGCTGCTGGGTAGGGGTAAATGTTTCTATAAAAGAATCGTATGCCGATACATCTTTGTCGAGCGACTGGGGAATAAGATTTTTGCTTGAAAACCGTTTGTTGGCAATAGTGGGCCTAGATGGTGAAGTGCGCTTTTGAGGTGACGTAACCACCTTTTTTTTCTTTGTTTCTTTCTGTTGGTCGGAGTTTTCCTCTTGTTTCGAAGTACCTTTTTCCTTGCTTGCTGAGGGCGATTGGTTGATGATAGAATCTGGCAGCGTACCTACTGTTTTAGGCGTGGGTTTGCGTTTTTTGACAGGTGCTCGTTTTGGGAAAAGGATGGTGTCGCGCTGTTTTTCGAAGTGCATAAATTGGATAAAATGCTTGTTGAGTTTTTGATGGCGGGTATCCATTTTGTCGGCGATAGAGTCGGCAGCTACTTGCAACTGACTAATATTGAGCATGGTATGATGCGTTTTAAACAAATCAATATCTGTTTCTTTAAGGCTAAACTCACGTAGGTCAAACACTTTGGTGTATTCCTTAAAATTGGTACGTACAAAAGCATAGTTGCGTTTACCGCGCTCGTGTCGTTGGTTAATTTCTTGGCTTTGTGTTCCTTCAAAAAGGTTCATCACAAAAAAACGTCCATCTTCGGTGGTGTACATTTCGCCTCGTTGGGCAGCTATTTGGTTGAGTTTGCCATCGGGTGCCGACTGGTCGTATATTAGTACGCCCTCAATATGGCGCCCATCCTCATCCTTTTTTTTCAAATAAATCGTAAAGCCTTGAAAATCATCATTGAAAACGCCCGCTTCGAGGCTCAAAGTAGGCTTGGACTTGCGGATGTCGTACAAACGGGATTTGAATTGTAAATTAGTAATCGGAATTAGGTAATTGGCACACAAAAAGGCAAACAGAGCTATCAGCCCCGCCACGACCACCAAAGGCTGCATGATACGCAACAAAGACACCCCCGCCGACTTAAAACTTGTTAGCTCATATCGCTCTGCCATATTGCCCATGACCATCACGCTCGAAATCAATACCGCAATGGGGAGTGCCATCGGAAAAAGCGAAATAGACAAATACGAAATCAGTTCTATGAGTATAAATAGATTGACCCCCTTGCCGATAATATCGTCAATATACACCCACAGCGTTTGCATGATGAGTACAAACAGCGCAATGCAGAAAGTAACCAAAAAAGGACCGATAAAACTTTTTATAAGTAAGCTATCTATTTTTTTCACGTATGGCTTATTTCTTTAACAAATAAGAGTTAGCACTACCCCTGTGAGGTTGTACTAACTCTTATAAAAAAGTTACCAAATAAAAAACGGATCGCCTCAGATGCTGTGCAAAAACCGCTGTGTGTCTTCTTGCATATTGCGCAACAACACCGTCGAGGGACGCTGCTGTGCAGTAGCTTTTTTCTGCTTGCCCGACCGATTGATTTTCGGTTGTAGGGCTTTCATAAACGCAACTGAAGAAATTTCGAAATTCTTGTCTGTTTTAAAACGCTTTTTCATACTGCATGGATTTTTTTGTGAAAACGCTCCTTTTTCTAAGAAAAAAAAGCAGTACACATATTACGATTGGTTTTGTAGCTTTATTGGGTCACACGCTGTCTTTTCAAGGTTTTGCCGAATAAAAAATCGCTGCCAGCGAATTTTCGCAAATAAATAATTTGTATATCAAGTAAAGTTCAAAATCATATTTCATACAAAACCGATTTATTTAACGGCAAATTTAAACCTAAATTATGCAGATTACCAAAATCTTTTCATATTTTAACATTTGATAAGGAAGCGAAATGGAGTTTGTGTTCGTTTGGGCTACCTAGTTTTCTGCTTTCTTGGCTCCGTTTTGTGATGGATATAGGGCAAATGATCATTTTTAGGGAGGGGGTGAATCGTAGTGACGGCTTTAGCCGTTGAAATACGCTCCTTACACAGGGACAACAGCTAAACCTACTTATGTAGGCAGGGCCATCGCTACATCCGACAACTTGTTTAGTTCCCCTTTTGTGATTTATAGCACCGTTTTTGTGTCAAATATTTTGTATTTTTGTAGCATGATGTTGAGGCAATATTGTACAAACTGTGGCGAAAAATGGTTGCCGCGAAGTAAGTTTTGCGCCAACTGTGGCAGTGCTTTTTCCGACCCTTCTGATTCCGAAAAAATGTATTTCGAGCGTTGGATGCAAGCACTACAACACCGCATCAGGGTAGTACACAACACCGACAATATAGATGCTTACTTACGCGTTTTCTACGAGACAGGGTTTCACAAAACGTTTTTTTCGGCTATTTCGACTTGGGAAGCTGACTTGGCAGCACAAGCAAACGGCTCACGCACCATCGAGCATCGCACAGAAGACTTGTTGGACTTTTTTATCGTACACCATTGCCCAGAACTACACCAGTGGGTGCTCAAAGAGTCCCTGTTGAAATACCAAAAAATAAGCTCCGAATCTGTGCCGTGGCTAGAAATGATACTGGCTTACTTGGATTTTGATACTGAGCCGATTTCCTATTACATTGATTTTTTGAAAACACCCCTACACGCACTCAAAAATGCCTCGGCGCATTTTCTTACCCCTCCAAAAAATGAAAAAATATGGTTGATAGCCGACCTGAGTGCCGTTGATTCTTTTAAAGAAGGATTTGCGCTGACCGAAAAAGGGATATACTGGAAAGTTCCCTTACAAAAAGCAAAAGTAGTAGCCTACACCGATTTGGGTGTATTGCGACTCCAAAAGGATTGGTTGCTTATCAATGGACACTTTTTCAATGCTACCCCGAGCATCAACCTAAAATTGCTCTATTTATTGCTCAAACTGAAACGTGTATTTGCAAGATGAAGTACTATTTTTCACAAACTTTTTGGGTCTATTGTAGCCTATTTGCATTGATAGTTGTCTTGGCTTTTCAGACACCAACGCCTCCTACCGAAACGCCCATCACACTGGGTAAACGCCTTTTTTTTGAAAAAAAATTGTCAAAAGACCAAAGTATTTCGTGCGCTACCTGCCACCAGCCTCGCTTCGCTTTTGCCGATAACCGCATGGTGTCTTCGGGCGTGCACGATAGTCTGGGGGTGCGCAATACACCTTCGGTCATGAACATGGCGTTTCGACCTTATTTTTTCTACGACGGACGGGCGGCGACGTTGGAGGAACAAGCCATAGGGCCTATCCAAAACACCCTAGAGATGCACCTTCCTTTTCCCGAAGCTGTCCGGCGTATTCAGGCAGACACTTCTTACGACCGTATGTTCAGAGAAGTATATCAACAAACACCCGACTCGGCACTTATCGTAGATGCCCTTGCGCGTTTTATGGAGAGCTTGGAGAGCGATGGCTCCGCTCCGCACGACCTTTGGGTCAATGGTATAGACACCAACGCCCTCAGTGCCGCCCAACTTCGCGGGCGCGAACTTTTTATAGGAAAAGCCAAGTGTTTTGACTGCCATTTCGGACCCGATTTTACGGGCGATGAGTTTCGCAATGTAGGCTTGTATGACGGAAAAACACTGACAGATAGAGGGCGGTTTGAAATAAGCAAAGATTCTAGCGACTTGGGCAAATTCAAGGTTCCCGGACTCCGCAATGTCGCGCTTACCGCACCGTATATGCACAATGGTATGTTTGCGAGCCTCGAAGAAGTGGTAGATTTTTACGATGACCCTTCCCAATTTGTCGAAAATCCCATCAACATGGATACACTCCTCCAAGAACCACTCGGACTTACGCCCCAAGAAAAAGCCGATTTGGTCGCTTTTATGCACTCCCTAACAGACAAAAACATTCCGTATGCAGATGAAGTGGTAGATTGAGTTATCCAAACGTTTGCAAAGCCTCATACACCCGATGCACGGGTAGCCCCATGATATTGGTATAAGTGCCTTCTATCTTTTGGATTTTACAGTGTCCTATCCACTCCTGAATGGCATAGGCTCCTGCCTTGTCGTAAGGTTGGTATTTTTTTATATAAAAATCTATTTCTTCCGAACCGAGCGGTGCCAAATACACAGAGGCAAGCTCCGAAAAGACTATTTGTTGGGTTTGTGTACTCAAGCACACCCCTGTAATAACGGTATGCTTTTTGCCCGAAAGGGCGGTCAACATACGCACGGCATCATCGTAGTTTTGGGGTTTTTCAAAAATAGTTCCCTCCAACAGCACCACCGTGTCGGCAGTAATCAGGAGTTCGGACTCGGCGAGGTGGGGCAAGGCTTCGGCAGCTTTCTTTTTGGCAACATAGGCAGCCACCTCTGTCTTGGGCAAGGTATCGGGGTAACTCTCATCGGTATCGTAGGTACGTACCTCAAAGGGGAAGCCGGCTTCGCGTAGCAACTGCTGTCGGCGCGGCGACTTAGAAGCCAAAACCAATGTTTTATCAGGTAAGTACATCTTCTATATTTTTGTGATTTTTTTCATATCAAAAATAGATACAGAAGCCCAAAAAGCATGAGCCCCTTTATTACCCAACTCAAATGCGTATAGTCTTGTTTGGTCTTGGCACGAAAGAGCTGTACCAATATATACAAAGTCGGTGCAACGAGCAACAACAATAGATAAATGCCTGCTATTGTCCATCGCTCCTTTTGGGCATAGACCCAAAACAAAGCCAAGCCACCCAGAACGTTAAGCGTCAAAAAGGCCGCCCATACTTTAGTGATTTTCATCCCAAAAACTAAAGGCAAGGTACGACACCCCGCCATCAAATCGCCCTTCATATCCTCCACATCCTTGACCACCTCGCGCAGTAGTGTTGTGTAAAAAGCAAACAACACATAGCCCATAAATAAGGATACCGTCTTGTAAAACGGAGCAACATTGGTCAGCTCTTGTAAAAAAAACGCATCCCACTCAGCTACCAACACAATCAAAGGTACAAAGGCGCAAAACAATCCGACCACCACATTGCCCATCAAAGGGCGTCGTTTCAAGTAGGTCGAGTAGGCGTACAGCAAACCCACCGCCAGAGGATAAATCCACAGCAAATGAAGGTTTTGACTATAAACGCCCACCGCTATCGAAAGCAATAATCCCAAAACAATACTCCCATAATACAAGTGCCAAGCCTGCTTGGGCGAAATATATTGGTGTATAAAAACTTTATGCGGCTTGTTGACCAAATCTATCTTATAATCTACCAAATCATTGATAATATACCCTCCAGCAGCTATCAACATGGTCGTCAAAACGAGCAGTCCAAAATAAAAAGTATTTAAGATGGGAGGCACTCCGACCGCCTTAAAATAAGGTATCAGAAGTTGATAATAAACAACATACTGTGTAAAAGCAACTATAAGTAAATTGGGTAGGCGTATTAGTCGTACAATAGATATCACTCCAAGTCGAGCTTTACGTTCAATGCTGTATCGAGCCAATTGCCACGCAAGCGCAACACACGTTCTATGACATCACGTACACAACCATGTCCGCCACCTTTGGGGGAAATATACTGTGAAATACCTTTGATTTCGTGGTCGGCATCGGCAGGGCAAGTCGGCAGCCCCACTTGTCGCATTACGTCATAGTCGGGAAGGTCATCGCCCATATAGAGGGTATGGTTGAGGTCTATATCAAAGCGTTCGACATATTCGCGTAGGGCTTGCATTTTGTCTTGCACACCATAGTAAACCTGCTGTACGCCGAGGGCTTGCAGCCTGTCCACCACCCCCATAGAGCGACCTCCGGTGATGATACACACCTTATACCCTTCGGTGAGGGCACGCTTGATGGCATAGCCGTCGCGGGTATTCATTTTGCGAAGGAGTTTGCCCGACTCGAGGATAATCAGCTCGCTGTTGGTAAGTACGCCATCCACATCGAAAATAAACGTATTGATGTCGCGAAATTTTTCAAGGTTGTTCATGCCTTATTGATTGTCGCGCCACTCATAGACCCATTTGGCTTGTATTTGCTCTAGGTGTCCCTCGTTGCAATCTTCGCGCTTACCTTCAAAATTGGGAATTTCCAACACCCACTCGATGAGGTCCGTAAAGCGAATGCGGTATATTTTGCTTTCGGTAAATTCATCGCCAAAACGGTCGTAGAGTTTTATTGCAATATCTTCGTAGTCGTTCCATGCGATAGGAAAATCGTCTATATCTTCAAATGCCATAGTTCATTTTTTAGGTTTTGTTTTGAAAAATCTAATGTTCGTGTCCGATAATTTGAGATTGGTCGGGTATTTCTACTTCTATGACCGCCTCATCGTCCAAATCTATGAGTACACACTGACACCCTAGGCGTGATTCCAGACGCGGGTTGATAGCTCTATCTATAAAATCCTCTTCCTTGTCGGATATTTCTTCGAGGTAGTCTTCGCCTGAGTGAATATACACATGACAGGTGCTGCACGCACATACACCTCCGCAGTTATGGTTGAGGTGCACCTCATTGTCTTCTGCAATTTCTAGTATAGAGTAGCCCTCTTCTGCATTTTCGACAGTTACAGGTTTTATATCTTTATCTTCAAAAGTAAATTTTACAGTCGCCATTTCATCTTTTTTTTGTTGCACAAATGTATGTAATTTGTTTGAAAAGGATTTGTTTTTATCCAAATACATTTTTGAGTATAAAACAATTTACTTTTTACAACAAACGACCCCACATAAGGTTTGAAAAACGAGAAGCAGATTTTATAAATTAGAAACTATTTGCATCTGTAAATTACCCTTTTTGGGGTATGCGGGGCGTGTTTTTTTAGCTTATCTTTGTATGAACAAAGGAAAATATTATTTGTATTTTCCAAAACACATCTTTTAAAACCGCACCAAAGGGAGTTTTCTTTCCCTTGACTTTTCTTTCCTGTACAATTATCATTTCACGATTTCATTTGAAATCCAATTTTTCTATTTGATTATATCACTAAACCTGTTGAGTTCGCACTCGACAACAAACCGATTTATTGCCCTTTTGCACAAAGCAAATGGCGTTTTTTACGACCATAAAATCCGATTACCCATGAACAAGCATTTACCCATCTTGTATCACTGCTTGTATGCAGTCTTTTGTTTGCTGCTGTGGATGCCTACAAGCTCCCTCCACGCTCAAATATGTAGTATCCAAACGACCAACTATATCCAATGCACCGGAAAACTATTAGAAGCAGGCGACGGACTTACTGCCACTTGCACTGGCTGCCCCGACACACCGACCATCACTTGGTGGGATGCCCCGACCGGTGGTAACCAGCTTGCGAGTGGTACTTTTTTTCAACCCACTTTTGATATTTATAGCACCGGTCAAACGGTTTTTTATGCCCAGTGTGCCTGTACTATGTGTACCTCGGAGCGCGTGCCTGCTTATGTTGTGCGTACCGATTGTAGCCCTGCTCCCGGAGAATGTACCTACCTACTCGTACTTGAAGATAGCGGCAACAATGGCTGGCAGGGTGGGCGTATTGAGGTTGCTGTAAATGAGCAAATCGACCTCGATACTTATACGCTACCGAGTACGATGGGCGGTATTCGTGTGATACCTATTTCTATCGAAAATGGTGGAATACTAGACCTAGAATATATCGCCGGAGCCGATGCTACCGAAAATTCGTTTTACCTGCTCGACCCTTTCGGTAATGTTGCTAATGACACCAATGGTGCTGCTTTTGAGTATGCTTATCCCATTCCGGCAGGTGTGCTGCCCCGTGTAAAAACGGTATGTCCTGCTTCGTGTACAGGAGAGACACTTTCGACCAAAATAGTCATTACGATGGGTACACAAGCCGAAGAACAATCATGGGAACTCACCGATAGTCAAGGAAACCGCCTTGCTTTTGCCAATGGCAATACGTACAATGGCTTGGAAGCAGGTACGTCCGTACAAATAGCTCTACATTTGGATATATGCGAAACCTATTCCTTCCGCACGTTTGACGGTGCAAACGATGGGTGGAGTGGCGGTACTTGGCAAATACTTACCGCTAGTGTGGCTTATGGCGACCCTGTTTCGCCCCCCAGCGACTTTTTGGGGTATCACCGGTTGGCATCGGGACCCACGGCAGCATTTGCGGTAGAAGAATTCAGCGACTTCACGCTGCCTTGTCCGCCTACTTGCCCCGACCGCATCGTTGCGACCAATATAGATGCTACGAGTTGTACGGCAGATGTGACCGTGCCGGTTTTGGAAGCAGCTATTTGTTATCCAAATGGCAATCACGGTTTGGGATGTACTATTCTAGAACGAGCATGGGTCGCCGAACGAGGGGACTTTTCAACCATTATATTACCCACTACCGGAGCCGTTGACCCAACGGTATATTCGGGAGGTGTCCACTTTGACAATCTGCCCATTGGTTTGCATGATTTAGTGTATGAAATAAGCTACTGTGATGGACAAACCGTCCGTTGCACCACCGATATTTTGGTGAGTAGGGCTACCGAACCCACCATGGCCTGTGGTGGCAATGTGACCGTCGCACTCGGCAATCCCGACCAGACCGACGAAAATATGACCGGCAGCTTGCTCGACGACCTCGATGAATGCCTCATGCTGGTAGATGCCCGACAAATTTTACCTATGTCTGGTATTTGTGCCGAAGAAGCGATTTACGAATACGAGTTGGTACTCTTGGATGAAAATGACCAACCCCTTGTTTTATACAATGAAAACGGACACCCGCTTGACCAATACGGCAGACCCATCTTGCCCGATTCGGGCATTGAGCCGGCACATCACTTGGTAGGTACCGCCCAAATCGGTGCGACTATAAAATATCAGTTGACGCATTTGTACTCCGGTCACCTGTGCTGTGGTTCGGTAACAGTAGAAGACAACCTCCCACCCTTGCTTGAGTGTACGGACTATGCTATTCCATGCACACATCCCGCACCGCTCGACCCTTTTTACAGTCATACCACCGAATATCAAGGCGAGGGACTCCCTGCCAATATCGCAGGCGGCACAGCCGGTATCGTTTCTGTAACCGAGATACCCTTTGAGGTGGGCTGTAGTGTCGAGGGCGAGGTGCTTCAAGATATTCGTTTGGAACTCAATATAGAACACAGCGACATTGAAGATTTACGTATTTTACTCACGCCTCCCATAGCTTTGGGTGTGGGTAGCATAGAACTCATGCCTTTTCAAACCTGTACCGCTTTTGATGGAAATGCCACCAATATGCAGGTTGTTTTTGCGGCAGATGCCGAGAACGCCATAACCGAAACTTGTACAGCAGGCAACCCTATTCTACAAGGGGTCTATACGCCTGCTGATTTGACTGCTTTTGAAACACTTTTGCAGCAAAATACAGGTAATGCGGCAGGCACTTGGACGGTTACCATTCTCGACAACGACGACAATGGTATGCACGACCTAGAGGCAGGGGTCGGGCAAGTCGTAGCAGCCAATTTGCATATCGAAAGCGGCGTTCCTTCTCCCTATGCCAACGCCCTCGACTGCTCCGAAATAGATATAGCACTCGAAATGCAAATGGTACAAGATAATAATTGTGATTTGACCGATTGGGTAGGTTCGACCATTATGCGGGTATGGCGCGCCACCGATGCGCATGGCAATTCGGCAACCTGCCAACAATTGGTACAACTCAAAGCTCCTACTTTTAACGATATTCAGATTCCGGCGGATAGAACTATCAACTGCGAAGACCTGATAAGCACCGAGCCTAGCGAAACGGGTTTCCCCGAATTTGGTTGTGCCAGCTTACTCGATGCTTCGGAGGACTTTTGTGATATTTCGATTACCTACGAAGACCAAGTATCTAACGGCTGCAATCAGCGTATTATCCGCACTTGGATGGTTACCAATTGGTGTACTACCGTAATGCGCGAATACAAACAAGTGATTGATATTCAAGACACGACGGGTCCCTCTATTGCTGTTCCCGATGTTCATATTGGGTCGAGTAGCAGCAGCTGCGATGGCAATGTTTGGGTAAACCCTACCGTTACCGATGCCTGTTCGGACATCCATAGTGTGTGGGCAAGTTATGATGCCGATGGCGACGAGCAAGTTGTAACCATAGACGGTATGACCCTTTTGGAAAATTTGCCTTTCGGCGAAACTGCGATTACCATTTATGCTAAAGATGCGTGTGGCAACACCTCTATGGAATCTTTTACCGTAACGGTAGGCGACGATGTGGCACCAACTGCTATTTGCGATGATGACTTAAATATAACGCTTAACGGTGCCGGCTACGCTCGACTACTAGCCATAGATGTCAACGAAGGAAGTAACGATAATTGTGGTATTGCGACCATGGAAGTACGCCGTACCAATGGGTGTTTGGGCGAAAGCGGTTGGGACCAATTTGTTGATTTTGCTTGCTGTGACATAGGCACACCTGTAACGGTCGAATTGCGCGTGACCGACTACGCCGGCAACGCCACGACATGCTGGATGACGCTTGATATAGAAGACAAAACCGCCCCTGTCGTGCTGTGTCCGCCCGATAAAACCATCACCTGTTACGAAAACTACCAAGACCTGTCACAATTTGGCTCCGCTACCGCCCTAGACAACTGCAATGCTACGGTCGAAATGACTGCCTCTGGTATAGCGGTGGATAATTGTGGTGCTGGTTTTGTGACACGGACGTTTACGGCAACCGATGAGCAAGGATTGACCGATGTTTGTACACAAACGATTACCGTAGAAGCCGTATCGGGTTATACCGTTCGTTTTCCGGCAGATGTGACGGTCAACGATTGTAGTAATGTTCCGCAAGATACCGGTATGCCTATATTTTCCAACGACGGCTGCGGGTTGATAGGTATTTCACACAACGATGTATTGCTGACCGTCGTGCCGGATGCTTGCTATAAAATCAAACGTACTTGGACGGTTATGGATTGGTGTGTTTTTGACGAAGACAACCCCCTTGTTACTCCCGAAGGACTTCCGACTTCCGAAGCACTCGTCTTTGAAGACGACGGGGACGGCTATTTTGAATATGTGCAGTATATCAAAATTTTGGACAACACCGCTCCCACACTTACCTGTGGCGGCGACCAATTTATCGAGTCCACTTCTACCACCTGTACCGAAACCGTGACGGCGAGCGTGACCGCTACGGATAACTGCGCCCCTGCCGATGCCTTTGTATATACCTACCACATTGACCTCGATAATGATGGTGGTGTTGATGTGACGGGCAATGCTGCCACCCTTACCTACACCTTTCCCTACGGCACACACCGTATCTTTTGGGAAGTAGAGGATGGTTGTGGCAACAAAGATGCTTGCGAACAAACGATAGAGATTATAGATAACGCCCATCCTTCGGTCACTTGTTTTAATGGTTTGGCGGTAGAAATCATGGGTACGGGTATCGGTGAAATATGGGCGAGCGACTTTTTCCAATACGCCGACGACAACTGTAGCGAAGAAGGCTACCTCCAAGCGACTGTTTTGATGCGACGTGCCAATACCAACGACCCGCTTACCTCAGCATTGACGGTAGATTGCAGCGATTTGGGTACTATCAATGTAGAAATTTGGGTCGAAGACGAAGCCGGCAACGGCGGTTACTGTACTACCTATTTTATTTTGCAAGACAATGAAAATATATGTGGTGGTGGAGATAGCGAGCGCATTGCGATTAGCGGAAATATACGTACCGAGTCCCAAGTCAAACTCCAAGATGCAATGGTCAAAATCATGGAAAACAATATGCAGTATCCCACCGGTACGGACGGCAATTATGGTTTTAACGACTTGCCGATGTACCAAAACTATACGATTGCTGCCTCCAAAAACGACGACCCCGTAAACGGCGTAACCACAGCAGATTTGGTGTTTATTTCGCAGCACATTTTGGGGATTCGCGCCCTCGAAAGCCCGTATCAATTGATAGCCGCCGATGTAAACAACGACGGGCGTATTTCGACCTTTGACGTGGTGCAGTTGCGACAGCTCATTTTGTATGTTATTCCGAATTTTCCAAACAACACCTCATGGCGGTTTGTAGATGCCAATTATGTGTTTCCTACTCCTACCGACCCTTGGGCAGAAGTATTCCCCGAATACTTGCGTTTTGAAGCGCTAGACCACGACCAGTGGTATGCCGATTTTGTGGCTGTAAAAATAGGCGATGTCAACGGCACTGCCATCGCCAACGCTTCGGAAACCCAATCCCGTAATCAGGCGATGCCCCGGCATTTGTCTGTCAAAGAAAGTACCCTTTCCGAAGGAGAAACGCTATGTGTGCCGTTTTATGCCGATGACTTTGCAACCGTAGAAGCCTTACAGTTTACGATGACGTTTGACGATAAACACTTGGTTTTCAATGAAATACATGAGAAACAATTGGATATACACCAAGAGCATTTGGGGACTCAATTTTTGGAAGACGGTATCTTGACCTTTGCTTGGAATCACAGCGAGGCTGTACCACTTTCGAGCAAAAACCCCTTGT
>JAOXNT010117018.1:0-36893 GCA_028565815.1 Cletocamptus dominicanus | reverse complement strand
CACAGGCAAGACCACTACGGTGCGGCCATGGCCTTGCTGAACCTGAACCCCGACGAGCTGTTGTCCACCACCCGAGCGGTGCGCAAGCGGCTCGACTTCGATCGTGACGTGCCCGACAACCTCATCCGGGAGTGCGTGGCCATGGCCCAGCAGTCCCCCTCGGGCTCCAACAACCCGACCATGCAGTTCGTGGTGGTCAAAGACGCCGAGAAGCGGGCGGCGATCGGCGAGATCTACCGCCAGTGCTACAGCCAGTACAAGGCCATGGACGGGGTCTACATCGGCTCGCTCGACAAGGGCTCGCCCGAAGCCAACGCCCAGCAGCAGCGTTCGGCCTCCTCGGCCGACTATCTGGGCGAGCACATGGGCGACGCACCGGTGCTGATCGTGGCCTGCACCTACGGTCGCTCCGACAACCAGCCCGGCCTGGTGACCGCCTCGCTCATGGGCAACGTGTTGCCGGCCATGTGGTCCCTGATGCTGGCGGCCCGGGCCCGCGGCCTGGGCACGGCCTGGACCACGGTGCACACCATGGCCGAGGAACAGGCCGCCGAGGTTCTGGGCATCCCCTACGCCGAGGTCCAGCAGGTCTGCCTGTCACCCCTGGCCTACACCTTGGGCACCGACTTCAAGGCCGCCGCTCGGCCCGAGCCCGACACCATCATCCACTGGGACACCTGGTAGGCCAGGTTCAGCACTCGAACTGGACGGCGACCCTCTCGGCCAGGATGGGCCGGATCCGCTCGGCGATGAGGCGCTGGTGGGTCTCATCGGCCGAGTAGGCCCGGTAGCCGTCGACGTCGTCGAAATCGGCGGTGACGGCCAGATCCCAGTTGCCCTCGGCCAGCCCGGCGTCGGGGCCGAAGCGATAGTCGCGGATGGCCGGGATGGCGGCGGGCAGGGTGGCCAGCCCGTCGACGATGGCCTGACGCTGCTCGTCGGTGGCCTCGTCCACGAAGCGCATCAGCACACAGTGTCGGATCACGACATCTCCTCGGTTCTGGCTCGCTCGACGAAGTGGTCGAGGGAGCGGGGATCGGCCAGCGAGCCCCGGCTGGCCACCTGATCGGGGTCGGCCCCCGACAGTATGCGCTTGACCGGCACC
Source organism: Cletocamptus dominicanus (assembly GCA_028565815.1). NCBI lineage: Eukaryota > Metazoa > Arthropoda > Copepoda > Harpacticoida > Cletodidae > Cletocamptus > Cletocamptus dominicanus. Next base: position 35,788 of record JAOXNT010117018.1, on the reverse strand, counting down.
TCGAGCTTCTTGCCCGACAGGGTTCGGGGCACCGACGGGACCAGCTCGATCACATCGGGCACATGGCGCGGCGACAGCTCGGATCGCACGGCGACCCGCAGCCGGGCCACGTCGTCGTCACCCCACTCACCGGCCGGCACCACGAACAGCACCAGCTGGTCGGCGCCCTCGAGGTGGACCACCAGCGAGTCGGCCACCGCCGGGTCGTCCTCGACCACGGCGTAGAGGTCGGCGGTGCCGACCCGCACCCCACCCCGGTTCAGGGTCGAATCCGACCGCCCCGAGATCACGCAGGCCCCGTCGTCGGTGAAGGTCACCCAGTCGCCGTGGCGCCAGCGGCCGGGGAAGTCCTCGAAGTAGGCGGCCCCGTAGCGCGAACCGTCCTCGTCGCCCCAGAAACCCACCGGCATCGAGGGCATCGGTCGGGTGATCACCAGCTCGCCCTGCACACCGGGTGGGCAGGGCTCACCGTCGGGGCCCAGGGCAGCCACCGCACAGCCCAGCACCGCCCCGCTGATCTCACCGGCGCGCACCGGAGTGAGCGGGTTCATGCCCACGAAGGCGGTGCACACGTCGGTGCCCCCCGAGATCGAGGCCAGCTGCACATGGGACCCCAGCACCTCGCTGACCCAGCGGAAGCCCTCGGCCGGCAGGGGGGCACCGGTCGAGCCGACTTGGGTGACGCTCGGCGCCTCGGGCCGGATGCCGGCCGAGCGGCAGGCCATCAGGAAGGGAGCCGAGGCCCCGAACACCTCGCACCCGGTCTCGGCGGCCAGGTTCCACAGGGTTGTGAGGTCGGGGTGGCCGGGATCACCGTCGAAGAGCACCACGGTGGCCCCGACGGCCAGCCCCGAGACCAGGTAGTTCCACATCATCCAGCCGGTGGTGGTGAACCAGGTGAAGCGACTCCCCGGGCCCAGGTCGTGGTGCAGGGCCAGGCTCTTGACGTGCTCGACGGTGATGCCCCCGTGACCGTGGACGATGGCCTTGGGCAGACCGGTGGTGCCCGAGCTGTAGAGAACGTAGAGGGGATGATCGAAGGGCACCGCCAGCGCTTCGATGGGCTCGCTCTCGGCCAGCAGATCCGACCAGGTGTCGGGACCGGTGCCCAGGTAGCTGATGGTCACCGTCTCGGTCAGGCTGGGCAGGCCGGCGGTGATCTGGGCCAGCTCGTCTCGCCGGTCCACGGTGCGAGACCCGTAGACGTAGCCGTCGATGCCGATCAGCACGGTGGGTTCGATCTGGCTGAAGCGGTCGAGCACGGCCCGCACCCCGAACTCCGGGGCACAGCTGGACCAGATGGCTCCCAGGCTGGCGGAGGCCAGGAAGGCCACGACGGCCTCGGCGATGTTGGGCACATAGCCCGCCACCCGGTCCCCCGGACCCACCCCGAGGCGGCGCAGGCCGGTGGCGCACCGCTGCACCTGGTCGAGCAGCTCGTCCCAGCTCAGAACCTGGGGCCCCCGGGTCTGGCTGCGGGCCAGCACGGCCGGCTCGTCACCTCGCCCCACCGCCCGGGCCCTCACCGTGTCGACATGGTTGAGCGTGGCGCCCGGGAACCAGCGGGCCCCGGGCATGACCGGATCGGCCAGCACCTGCGAGCCCCGTTCCCGGAAGACCACGCCCAGCTCGTCGACCACCCGAGCCCAGAAGTCCTCGGGTTCGTTCACCGACAGGGCAAGCAGCTCGGCATAGGTGGCACATCCCAGCCCGGTGGCAAAGCGGCCCATCCGGGTGGCCGAGGCGGCATCGGGTCGGGGCTCCCAGAGGATCTCGCCCCGAGAGCTCACCGGCGCGGCTCCACCAGAGGGAAGTCGCCGGTGAAGCGGTCGAGAGCGCCGAAGAGGGTCAGCAGGGGTCCGGCGTCGCCCTCGACGCTGATCTGGCCCTGCTCGCTCAGCTCGGCGAAGGTGGCGGCGCCCGACAACAGGGCCCCCAGGGCCTCGTGGGTCAGTACCAGGGTCACCGGCGCATCGGGGTCGAGCCGACCGGCGCTGTGGTGCAGGGCGCAGTTGTCGAGCCCGAGCACGTGCTCCTCACCGCTGTCGGTGAAGCGCCAGTTGATGGTGAACCGCTCCCCCTCGACCTTGGTGGCATCGAGGCGAACCCCCAGGGCATCGAAGACCAGGGGCACCGGCAGTCGGGCCGCCATCGGCCGACGAACCGTCGGTTTGACCATGACCCCCTGGCGCAGCTCGGCCGCCCCGGTCAGGTAGAAGCCCCGCCACGGGCCCGACTCGGCCTGATAGCCGAGCTGTTCGAGGGCCCGGGCGGCCAGCTCGCGCCCCTCGGCATGATCGGGCTCGGCATAGACCAGATGGTCGAGCACCTGGGCGGCCCAGCGATAGTCGCCGGCCTCGAGGGCTCGCCGACCCAGCTCGACGGTGGCCTCGACCCCGCCGAAGGCCTCGACGTAGCGGCGGGCCGACTCGACCGGGGGGTGAGGATTGAGCCGGGCCGGGTTGCCGTCGAAGAATCCCAGGTAGCGCTGGAACACGGCCTTGACGTTGTGGCTGACCGTTCCGTAGTACTCGCGGGTGTCGCCGTGGTGGGCGAAGCAGGGAGGCAGCTCCAGCTCCTCGGCGATCTCGCTGGCCGTCCAGCCGTGATTGGCCAGGCGCATGGTCTGGTCGTGGATCCAGCGGTACACGTCACGCTGGCGGCGAATGAAGGTGACCGCGTCCTCGTGGCCGAAGCGGGGCCAGTGATGGCTGGCGAAAGCGATGTCGGTCTCGTCACCGAAGAGCTCGAGGGCCTCGTGCAGGTACTTGGACCAGGCCAGGGCGTCACGGACTTGGGCGCCCCGCGGGGTGTAGAGGTTGTGCAGGTTGTGGCTGCAGTTCTCGGCCAGGCACAGCAGGCGCTTGTCGGGGAAGTGGAAGTTCATCTCGGCCGGGGCCTCGGAGCCGGGCGTGTTCTGGAACACGATCCGCAGCCCGTCGACGACGAGCTCCTGGCCGGTCTGGCTGATCTCTTCGGTGGGGGCGATGAGGCCGACCTGTCCCCGCGGGGTGGTCTTTCCCAACCCGGCGTCGACATGACCCCGGGGCCCCGGCGGGAGCAGAGCGCCGTACATGTAGCTGGCCCGGCGCAGCATGGCCGGTCCGGCCACCACGTTCTCGGACACCACCTCGTGAAGGAAGCCCTCGGGGGCGATGATGCGCACCTCGCCGGCCGCCACCGCCTCGGCGCTGGTCACCCCCTCGACACCCCCGAAGTGGTCGACATGGCTGTGGGTGTAGATGACGGCGGTGACCGGCCGCTCGCCCAGGGTCCGGTTGGCCAACCCGAGACAAGCTCGGGCCGTGTCGGCCGAGGTGAGCGGGTCGATGATCACCCAGCCCCGCTCCCCGGACAGGAAGGTGATGTTGGAGATGTCGTAGCCCCGCGCCTGCCACACCCCCTCGGCCACCTCGAACAGGCCGTGGTGGGAGTTGAGTCGGGCCTGACGCCACAGACTGGGATGCACGCTGTCGGGGGCCTGCTCGTCGGCCACCAGGGACGCCATGCCCACCTGGTCCCAGACCACATGGTCGCCAACGGTGATGGGCCCGTCCAGGGTGGCGATGCGGCCCCGACTGGCTCGCTGCCAGTCGCCCTCGTCGTCGAGTGACAACAGGGCGCCCTGCTCGGCCAGGAAACGACGGGTGGCCTCGCTGGCCGGCTGTGATCTCGTGGTATCCCCCATGGTCGGCAGTCTGCCAGAGCGCCGAGCCGAGCCGGGCCGAACTCGGCCGACCCGAGCAGCTTCCCCGGGATTGATTGTTGACCTGACAGGTAAACTATGATGAGGGTGACACAGGGGGCGACCGGCAACGGCGCCCACCACAGAAAGGAAACCCACGTGCGGCGACGCATGATGAAGTCCAAGATCCACCGCGCCACGGTGACCGGGGCCGACTTGCACTACGTCGGATCGATCTCCATCGGCCCCGAGCTGCTCGACCAGGCCGACATCCTGCCCAACGAGATGGTCCACGTGCTCGACATCGACAACGGCGAGCGTTTCGAGACCTACGCGATCCCCGGCGTCGAGGGCGAGATCTGCCTCAACGGGGCCGCGGCCCGCCGTGTCCAGGCCGGCGACAAGGTGATCATCATCACCTATGCCGACCTCGATGAGGCCGAACTCGAAGACTTCGAGCCCACCGTGGTCCATGTCGACGGGGCCAACCAGCCGGTTGCACCTGAGCTGGCGGTGGTCCACCCCAGCCCGTCCAACCCGGCACCGATCCGCTACGTCGAGGTGGCAGCCAACTGAGCGCTGCCTAACCTGAGGCCATGGCACACGCCCAGGTCAACGGCATCCGCATCGCCTACGAGGACGTGGGCTCCGGTCCTCCCCTGCTGCTGGTGATGGGGCTGGGAGCCCAGCTCACCGACTGGCCCGACGACTTCGTCGAGCTGTTGGTCGGAGCTGGCTTCCGGGTGATCCGCCACGACAACCGCGACGTCGGCCTGAGCGAGCCCTTCGACGAGCTGCCGGCACCCGGCCTGTTCGAGCTGGCCAAGGCGGCCCTGCTGCGGCGCGCCCCCGACGATCCCCCCTATCTGATCGCCGACATGGCTGCCGACGCCGCCGCCTTGATCCGCCATCTCGGCGTGGGACCCACCCACGTGGTGGGGGCATCGATGGGCGGCATGATCGCTCAGACCATGGCCATCGAGCATCCCGACGTGGTCGCCAGCCTGACCTCGATCATGTCCAACACCGGCGACCGCAAGCGGGGCAACCCCTCGCGCCGCCTCCTGCTCAAGATGGCCCGCTACCGGGCCGACACCCCGGAGCGGGCCAAGGTCGACGGGGTCGAGAGCTGGCGTCTGATCAGCGGGCCCCACTTCGACACCGAGCGGGTGCGCCAAATGGTCGAGCGCAACGTGGACCGCTCCTTCCGACCCCAGGGAACCGCCCGCCAGACCCTGGCCATCGCCGCCTCACCGGATCGCACCGAGGCCCTGGGCTCGATCACGGCCCCCACCCTGGTGGTCCACGGCCTGCTCGACCGGTTGGTCAAGCCCTCGGGAGGCACGGCAACGACCGAGGCGGTGGTCGGCTCGCGTCTGCTCATGTGGCCCGACATGGCCCACGACCTGCCCCGACCCCGCTGGCCCGAGCTGGTCGAGGCCATCGCCGACAACGCCCGTCGGGCCGGCGCCCCCCTGCCCGTGTAGCGGCCTCGGTACGACCCACAGGCAAGCAGCAACTCAGGACAGACGGCGGATCAGGGCCGAGGTGTCCCAGCGGGCCCCGCCCCGCTCCACCAGCTCGGCGTAGTAGCCGGCCACCAGCTCGGTGACGGTCAGATCGGCCCCGTTGCGCTCGGCCTCGGCCAGGCAGATGCCCAGGTCCTTGACCATCCACTCCACGGCGAAACCGAAGTCGAAGCGATCTCGGACCATGGTCGAGCCCCGGTTGTCCATCTGCCATGAGCCTGCTGCTCCGGCCGAGATCACCTCGAGCACCCGATCCAGATCCAGTCCGGCCCGCCGACCGAAGGCCAGCCCCTCGGAGAGCCCCTGGAGCAGGCCGGCGATGCAGATCTGGTTGACCATCTTGGTCAGCTGCCCCGAACCGGCCGGACCCATCAAGGTGCGGACCCGGCCATAGGCGGCCAGCAGCGGATCGGCCCGCTCGAACACCTCGGGATCGCCGCCACACATGATGGTCAGGGTGCCGTTCTCGGCCCCGGCCTGGCCCCCCGACACCGGGGCGTCGAGCACCCCCACCCCGCGCTCGGCCCCGGCTGCGTACAGACGGCGGGCCAGCTCGGCCGAGGCGGTGGTGTGGTCGACGAGGATCGAGCCGGCCTCCATCGTCTCGAGAACCCCGCCCGGCTCCCGGGTGACCTGATCCACATCGGCATCGTTGCCCACGCACACCGCCACCAGCTCGGCCCCGGCGGCCGCCGCCGCCGGACTGTCGGCCGCCCGCCCCCCATGGCGCTGGACCCATTCTCGAGCCCGGGACGCCGTCCGGTTGAACACCACGACCTCGTGGCCGGCGGCGAGCAGGTGAGCCGCCATGGGCCCTCCCATCACCCCGAGCCCGATGAAGGCACATCGCACCATCGACCCTCTCCGATCCCTGATCCTCGCCACGACCTGGTCGCTCACCATAGGCTCACCCTGCCGACTGCCGAACCGATGGCCCCGCGGCCCGGGGCGACGCGACCTGCCATGACCTCGTTCACCTACGAGCTGCTCGACCGCATGCCGGTCTCTCTCGCCCTCGTCGACCACCACGGCATCATCCGCTTCGCCAACGACCGCGCCGCTTCCCTGCTCGACACCACCGCCGACGAGCTGGTGGGCACCGGTGCCTTCGAGCTGCTCGGCCTCGACGACGCCCCCGATCGGATCCTCGATCTACGCACCCCCGCGTCGGCCGACGGCCTACCGGTATCGGGGCCGATCCCGGTGCGCTTCGCCACCCCCACCGGTCGACGCTCGGGCCAGCTGTGGGCCACCCGCATCATCGACGACCCCCTCGTGTCGGGCTACATCTTCGTCGTCATCGAGGCCGCCACCCGCGACGACCACGCCGAAGCAGTGCGGCGAGCCGCCAGCGGCGAACCCCTCGACCGGGTCCTGGCCGTGCTGGGCGACTCGGTCACCAAGCACCCCCTGATGGCCAGCGGCGAGGTGCTGCGCTCATCGGGGCGACGGGTGAGCCTGATCACCTCGGCCCTGGCCGACCCCCTGGCCACCGAGACCGACGAGTCCACCCCCTGGGGCCTGGTTCTCGAACAGGGCGGCTCCCGCTACCTCGAGAGCCTGCGGGGTCTGCCCTCGCCGGTGCGGGGCCGGGCCCTGGCTGCCGGCTTCGCCTCGGTCTGGTGCCATGAGCTGATGGGCGGACCCGAGCCGGTGACCCTGGTGCTGTGGCGACGGGTACCGGGCACCCCCGGACCCAACCAGCTCCACCACCTCAACGAGCTGGCCGACATCGCCCGGCTCGCCGCCGAGAGAGCCGCCCCGCTGGCCGGCGCCGATCCCCTCACCGGCACGGCCCAACGCCCGGTCCTCGACAACCACGAGGCCCTCGCCGACCGCTTCGGCCTCGCACTCGTGCACCTCGCCGCCCTCGAACCGCTCCGCCACGAGCAGGGTCAGGCCGTGGCCGAGCAGGTCCTGGTGGCCACCGCCCGCCGCCTGCGCCGAGCGGTGCGCAGCGACGACCTGGTCATCCGCTTCGATTCCGACACCTTCGCCCTGCTGTGCCACGGCCTCGACGGCCCCGAACTCGCCTCGACCGCTCGCCGTCTCGTCGACCATCTGGACCCCCCTGTGGTGGTCGACGGACGCCGGATCGACACCGGGGTGCTGGTCGGCGCAGCCATCAGCCCGGGGGGAGATCAGCCGGCCGCACTCGTCGACGCCGCCTCGCGGGCTCTGGCCGAGGCCCGCTCCCGGGGCGTCGCCTACCTGATCGACACCTGACCGACAGCGATCTCGGTCGCCGGCCGACAACCGATCACACCGGCGGAGCGACGTGCTCGTGGCAGTACGCCCTGACATCGGGCTCGAGATCGTCGGGGCGCTCGGGAGCCATCCACTTGGGCAGCTTGGTGCAGTGCCCGAAGCCGCAGTGGTCGGCCAGCTCGGCCTCGTCGGGTCCGAGCCGGGCAGCGAACAGCTCGCGGTCGAAGGGCACCAGCCCTTGGATGGCCGCCTTGGACCGAGCCGACGAGGCCAGCTGGGCATCGCGTTCCTCGTTGAAGCGATGAAGCTCGTCAGGTTCGAGGGTGCGCGAGCTGATGCCGATCATGGTCGTCGACCGGCGCCGACCCGGCTCGCGGGACACCCGGCGCGAGCGGGGCACCGGCCGATCCGCTCGCTCGCTGCGCTCGGACTCGACCGGGCCCGGAGGGAGGTCACCCTGACGCTGGCGGAGCTCCTCGAGCAGGTTCTCGGCCTCGTCGCCCTCTTCGATCCGTTGAGCCACCCGATCCCGGGCCGCTCGTCGACGTTGCTCTCGGCGCTTGTCGGCATCCACGTCGACGACGCTACTCAGCTCGACCCCTCGACGACGAGCGCGTCGTCGGCGCTCACCGCCGCCCAGGGGGGCGCCCCGCTGTCGCGCACGCGGATCATGGCCGGGCGCCGAGCCCAGCCGGTTCGAGCCCGGCGCGCGGTCAGCCAGCTGGCCCCCAGCAGGGCCAGCGAGGCAGGAACCCCGGCCGCCAGGACCAGGGTGAGCGAGGTGCCCTGCGATGCCGCCCCGAGTCCGTGCACCAGGGGCACCACGGCCCAGGTCGACACCAGGCCGACCAGGCAGAGGCCCGACGCCGACCAGGTGCCCTGGCTGCGGTGCCGAGACCATTGGCTCTGGAACAGCATCCAGCCGGCCAGCAGATACGCCGCAGCCTGGACCGCGCCCAGCACGAGCTGGCGGACCTCGATCCCCTCGCCGGACTGGTAGGCGGCAACCAGCAGGGCACTCGAGCTGGCCGCCACGGCCAGGGCCGCCAGCACCACGGCGCCGATGGCCCCGTCGAGCTCGAGATCTCCGGAGCGCCCTCGCCTCCCTCTGAGGCGAAGTCCCACATAGAACCCCAGGAAGGGAAGCCCCAGCAGCAGCGAGAGCATCTCGACACCGCTGTTGGCACCGCCGCGGAGTACGGCGACCCCGTGGATCAGGTCATGGAGCCCGTTGACCAGGGCCGCAGCGGCCAAGGCCGCGCCCACCAGGGATCGTCGGCGGGTCAGGTCGGCGAGGATCACCATCGCCAAGCCGATCAGGATGATGCCCGCGAGCAGGGCCATCACGGCTGCCACCGTATTCATCGTCGCCCCTTGCCTCGTCCGGTGCCGGTCAGGAACGAAACGGGGGGCAGACCGAGCTGTTGCTCGATCCGATCCACCAGCCAGGGCCCACCGCGACGCCGGTGAGGTGCGGCCCAGCGCACCAACGAGCGACGGGGAGCCAGGCCCGCCACCGCCCGCTCGGCCAGCTCGGCCCAGCCCTGCTCGACCAGGGCCGGGATGCGCTCGGCGTCGACCGGCGCAGAGAAGACGTAGCCCTGGCCCACCTCGTAGCCCAGACCCAACAGGGTGGTGATCTGCCCGACCTCTTCGATGCCCTCGGCCACCAGGTGCTGACCCATGGCCGCCCCCACCGTGGCCATGGCGGTCATCACTGCCTGGCCGTGTCGATCACCCGAGCCGAGCTCGGCCACGAAACGACGATCGAGCTTGAGGATCGAGGCCGGCAGGTCGCGCAGGTTGATCAGCGAGGAGCCGGCGTTGGCGAAGTCGTCGAGGGCAACGTGGACGCCGAGACGGCGCAGCTCCTCGAGGGTGCTCAGGGCCCGGGAACCGACGCGGTCGACGGTGGTCTCGGTGATCTCGAGGCAGATCTGGGACATGGCCAGGCCGTTGCGCTCGGCCAGGTTTCGCAGGTGCCCCACCGTGTCGGCCTCGGCCAGGCGCTCGGCGGTCACGTTGACCGACAGGAAGCCCAGCTCGACGCCCTGGGAGCGCCAGGCGCTCATGGCCTCGGCCCCGGTTTCGAGCACGATCCGATCGATCGGCGACACCAGGTCGTGCTCGCCGGCGGCCGGCAGGAAGGAGCCGGGTGCCAGCAGGCCGAGGGTGGGATGTTCCCAGCGGGCCAGGGCCTCGACGCCCACCACCCGTCCGGTGGCCAGCTCGACGATCGGTTGGAAGTGAGCTCCGATCTCGCCCCGCTCGAGTCCCTCGCGCAGCTCGGCCACCAGCCGGTTGCGTTCCTCGACCTCGTCGCCCATCCGAGCCGAGAAGCTCACCACCCGGTCCTTGCCGGAACGCTTGGCCTCGTACATGGCCAGGTCGGCCTGGTGGAGGGCCTCGGCGCCGACGAGGGGCTCCTCGGGACCGACGAATCGGACCCCGACGCTGGCGGTCACCGCCACCGGACCGACCTCGGTCTCGACCGCTTCGGACAGGACCCGCGTCAGGCGCTCGGCCACCCGATCGACGTTGGTCTCGCGCACCCCGGGCAGGATGCCGACGAACTCGTCGCCACCCAGACGGCTGATGGCGTCGCGAGGTCGCAGCGAGGCGAGCAGGCGTTGGGCGGTGGCGATGAGCACCTCGTCGCCCACCGCATGACCGAAGCCGTCGTTGATCGCCTTGAAGCCGTCCAGGTCGACATAGAGCAGGGCCAGGTCGGAGCGCATCGGGGCAGCCAGCAGCTCGTCGAGCCGTTCGAGCAGGCCGTATCGGTTGACCAGACCGGTCAGGGGATCGGTGCGAGCCACCCGATCCAGCTCGGCCTGACGGACCAGATCGGCGGTGCGGTCGCGCATGATCATCACCGCCCCCACACAGCTGCCCCCGGCATCGATGACCGCAGAACAGGTCAGGTGCACCGGCAGGCGACGTCCGTCGGCACAGGCCCGCTCGGTGGTCAGGCGGCGAGCCCCGTGCTCGCTCATGACCGTCTCGGCCAGACCCAGCTCGAGGTTGGCTGGCACGAGCAACCGATCGGCGCTTTCTCCCACGGCCTGCTCGGCGCGCCAGCCGAAGGTGCGCTCAGCGGCCCGATTCCACAGGCTGATCATGCCCTGGCGGTCCACGACCACGAGAGGGTCGTCGGAGCAGGCCAGCACCGCCAGAGCCATATCCCCTTGGATCGAGTCGACCGCTTCGCTCATCCCCCCTTCATCGGTCGGCCAAGCCGCCGTCCTGAGGCCGAGAAGGCGAGAGAGCAGCCCGTCCTAGCCTGACCCCATGAGCGATGAGCGCACCAGCGAGCGAGCCACCGGGGTCGACCCGGCCGTCCACGACTATCTGATGGCCCACATGAGCCAGCCGGTGGACCCGATCAGTGCCGAGCTGGCCGCCGAGACCCGGCGCCGCTTCGGTGGCCTGGCCGGCATGAACGTGGGCGAGGACCAGGGCCGCTTCCTGCGCCTGTTGACCCGGGTCATCGGGGCCCGGGTGGCCGTCGAGATCGGCACGTTCACCGGCATGTCGTCGCTGTGGATCGCCCGCGGGCTGCCCGACGAGGGCCGACTGCACTGTCTGGACATCTCGGCCGAGTACCCGGCAGTGGGCCGCCCCTATTGGGAGAGAGCCGGGGTGGCCGAGCGCATCAGCGTGCACGTCGGTCCGGCCATCGAGACCCTCGAGGCTCTCGATGTCGGCCCGGTCGATCTGGCCTTCGTCGACGCCGACAAGTCGGGCTACCCCGCCTACCTCGATGCCCTGCTACCCCGCCTGTCACCCAACGGGGTGATCGCCCTGGACAACGTCTTGTGGGGAACGTCGGTGCTGAACGAACCCGACGACGGGGACCACGAGACCGCCACCCTGCGCCGGCTCAACGAGACCCTGGCTCGACGAGACGATCTCGAGGTGCTGATGCTGCCCCTCGGCGACGGGCTGACCCTGGTCCAGTCCCGACGCTGACCGGGGCCGGGAGCCGCCGACGGCGACCCCGGCACCCGGTCGTCTCACAGGTAATCGGGGAGCAGCTCGCCGATCTCCTCGGGGGTGGTCGGGGGAGCGAAGCGTCGAAGCACGGTGCCGTCCCGGCCGACGAGGAACTTCTCGAAGTTCCAGGTGATGTCGGAGCTCTCGCCCTCCCCCGGCTGTTCGGCCCGCAGCAGCTGGTACAGCTCGCAGGCGCCCTCGCCGTTGACCTCGATCTTGGCGAACATGGGGAAGTCGACCTGGTAGTTCGAGGTGACGAAATCGAGGATCTCGGCCTCGGTGCCCGGCTCCTGGGCCCCGAACTGGTTGCAGGGGAAACCCAACACGGCGAAGCCCTGGTCGGCGAAGTGGTGATGAAGCGTACGCAGACCTGCGTACTGGGGGGTGAGGCCTCAGCGGCTGGCGACGTTGACCACCAACGTCACCATGCCCTCGTAGCGGCTGAAATCGACCTGATCACCGGTGATCGAGGTCATGGTCAGCTCGTGGAAGCGAGCCATGGACGGTCCTCCTGGCTGGGATGTCTCGAGGTCCGCAGGCTAGCCAGTGGTGGGGTCAGGCCAGCTCGGAGGCCAGGCGCAGCAGGCGCCCCTCGCGACCCCAGGGAGCCATGAGCTGGACGCCGACGGGCAGGCCACCGATACGTCCGGCCGGAACCGAGATGGCCGGCCAGCCCGACACGTTGGCCGCGAACGAGTAGGGGAACCACTCGTCGTTGCGAGCGAGGTAGTCGTCGAAGCCCTCGACCTCGCCCCCCAGGTGACCGAGCGGGATCGTGGGCCGGCCCAGGGTCGGGGTCAGTATCACGTCGACGTCGGCCAGCCGGGCACGCATGGCGAACACTGCTTCGGCCGCGTCGGCCTCGGCCGCGGAGATGTCGGCGGCGCTCAGCCGGGCGGTGGCCTCGATCTGGGCCAGGGTGACCGGTTCGAGGTGCTCGGCGTCGGGCGGCCGCCGGGTCAGGCGGGCGAAGCTGAGCACGTCGTGGAGCACCCAACGCCCGAAGGTGGCGTTCCAGGCCCGACCGAGGCGTTCCAGGTCGACCGGCACCCCGATCGGCTCGATCCGATGACCCTGGGCCTCGAGGCGGGAGGCGGCCCACTCGGTGGCGGCCACCAGATCGGGATCGGCGGCGGCGCCGGCCCAGTGCTCGGTGGACACCGCCACCGTCAGCTCGCCGTCGACCGCCGGCGACCAGCGCAGGTCCTCGACGTCGGGGGTGTCGGCCACCACCCCGAAGCACAGGGCCACGTCGCGCACGCTGCGGGCCAGGACGAACTCGGTGGCCAGCCCGCCCCAGGCCCCCGACTCCCAGGGAACTCGATAACGCGTCGGTTTGAGCCCGACCAGGCCACAGGCTGCAGCAGGAATGCGGATCGAGCCGGCACAGTCGCTGGCGTGGGCCAGGGGCACCACGCCGGCGGCCACCGCAGCGGCCGCTCCCCCCGACGAACCTCCGGCCGACAACTCGGTATCGAAGGGGTTTCGGGTTGCTCCGTTGACCCGGGACTCGGTGGTGCCGTGCATGATCATCTCCGGAACTGCCGAACGCCCCAGGACCTGGACCCCCGAACCGAGCAAGCGATCGATGAACAGAGAGGTCCGCCCGGCGGTGACCCCCTGGGTCAGCCGACTGCCCATCTCGACGAGGCGCCCCTTTTCGGCCGAGCCGTAGTCCTTGCGCAGGAAGGGGACCCCGGCGAAACGCCCGGCGAGGTTGCGGGGCTCGGCCGGGTCCTCGTACCACTCCACCACCGCGTTGATCCGGGGATGGGTCTCGCTGTGAACCGCATTGGCGGCCACTCTGAGCTCCTGGGCACTGACCTTGCCCGAGCGGACCAGCCCGGCCAGCCCGGTGGCGTCATAGCGGCGGTACTCCTCGGGATGCACGACGATCCTCCTGGTGCTCAGTCGCCCAGATCGATGGGGTGGCGGTCGGGCCACAGATCACCGGGACCCGGGTTGTCGGGATGCGACGACCCACCGAGGTGCTCGACGATGCCCCACACCGCGTTGAGGGCGGTCTGGACCGCCCCCTCGGCCCAGCCCGGCGTCCACGACACGTCGTCGCCGGCCAGGAAGACCCCCCGATGGGCCGGGTCCATGTCGGCCTGGACGAAGTGGGAGTACATGCGTCGGTTGTAGCGGTGGTGACCGGGCAGGGCACCCTTGAAGGCTCCCAGGAAGTGGGGGTCGGCCTCCCACGAGACGGTGATGGGCTCCCCGATCACGTGGCTGCGGATGTCGACACCGGGGTAGATCCGCTCCAGGGTGTCGAGCGCCAACGAGGCGCGCTCGCGCGCCGACATGGGCAGGACCTTGAGGGCATCGCTCATCCAGGCGTACGACAGGCAGATGACCGCCGGGCGACCGGGCCCGTTGTCGAACAGGTAGGTGCCCCGGGTGTGGCGGTCGGTCAGGGTCATCGACATGATCTGGCGGCCCGTGGCCGGGTCGACATCGGTCCAAAAGGGCCGGTCGACCATCACGAAGGTCTTCGAGGACTGCATGTAGCGGGTCCGGTCCAGGGCCATCCACACCTCGGGCGAGAACAGCTCCTCGTCGACCTCGATACCGGTGGTCAACAACCAGCTCTGGGTGGTGACCAGGGCGGCGGGAAAGCGGCGGGTCACCCCCACCCGGTCGGTGATCTCGAGCTCTCCCGAGGGGGCCCGGACGATGCGGGCCACGCCGGGCCGGGGCGCGCCCCCGTGGATACCGTCCAGCGAGGCCCCCGCCGGCCAGTGGCGGGCGGCCACCGGAGCCCGCCACAGGCCCCTGACCACCCCCTCGGCCCCGCCGACGATCAGGTGCTGGTCCTCGTCGAAGCCCGACATGACCACCCGCAGGATCTCGAGCATCGAGTTGGGGAAGTCCGAGTCCCACCCGCCGGTACCGAAACCGACCTGGCCGAAGACCTCGCGATGCCGAAAGGAGAGCCGGGTGAAGGAGTCCGAGCTGGCCACGAAATCGTAGAAGGTCCGGTCGTCCCACACCGGAACCAGGGAGTGCCAGATGGTGCGCACCGTGTCGACGTCACGCTCGGCCATGGCCTGTTGCATCTCGGACAGATCGGCGTAGGTCTCGAGAGCCTCGTCCCAGGCCTGGGCCACCTCGGCGAACAGGGGAGGCAGATCGTCGAGGGTCTCGGCGTAGTGGGTCTCACCCAACAGGTCGACCACGGTGGTGGGCGCCGCCGGGGTCAGGGGGTTGGGGAAGGGCCGGGTGTCGAGGCCGAGCTGATCGACGTAGTGGAAGAAGGCCGTGCCCGAACGGGGGAAGCGCATGCCGCCCAGCTCGGCCACCACATCGTCGGACGCCCCGAAGCGCTCCGAGCGCAGCCGTCCGCCGATACGACCCGCCTCGTAGACCACCGGGCGCAGTCCCAGCTTCATGAGCTCGTGGGCGGCCACCACCCCGGCGATGCCGGCCCCCACCACCGCGACCTCGGTGCCCTCCATGTCGGTCGGCACCGATCCCAGGCCGGCCCGGTGGGTCAACCAGTCGTCGTAGGCGAAGCAGAAATCGGGACCGAAGGCGCTGAGCCCGTCAATGGTGGCCACCGGACCGACGATAGGCGTCGCCGGGCCCGGGTCGGGGCCACCGGACCCAGACTCGGCGCTCAGCCCACCGGATGGCCGTACATCTCGCCCAGGGGATCGGCGATCAGCTCGAGGCGTTCCCCGTCGGGACCCGAGAAGTAGAGCGAGGTCTCGTCGACATGGTCATAGGCCACGCCGGCCTCGTCGAGGCGTCGGCGCAGATCGGCCCAACGGCTGGGCTCGACCGAGATGGCCAGATGGTGCAGGCCGCCCAACACCTCGCCGTAGGGGCCCAGATCGAGGCCGGGCATGTCGAAGAAGGCCAGGCAGTTGCCCATGCCGATGTCGAAGAAGAAGTGGGTCGAGCCCTGGTAGTCGCGGTTCTCGAACAGCTCGACGAGGGGGAAGCCCAACAGCTGGTCGTAGAACTCGATGGTCCGCTCCACGTCCGAGCTGAGCAGGGCCACGTGGTGGACCCCGCGGGCCATCGAGGCCGGGCGCTGCGAACGGGGTAAGAGCCAGCGTTGGCGCAGCTGCTCCCACTCGGCGCTGCGGTCGATGTCGAGGCCGTGACGGCTCATGGGCTCACCTCCTGGCGGTTCGTTCAGGGTAGCGAGGCCTCGCCCGCGTCCCGCTGGCTAGCGTCGAGGTCCATGGACGACGCCGTACGGGAGCTGAGGATCGGGGTGGTCCTCTACGGCGGCGTGTCGTTGGCCGTCTACCTGTTCGGGTCGGTGACCGAGATGTTGTCGGTGGTGCGGGCCACCAACTCCGACCCCGACGAGCTCACCCCCCTGGAGCGGGTCTACCGCGACGCGGCCTCGGTCAGCGCCGACGGGATCGACGATCGCCCCCATACCCGAGTAGTCATCGACTCGATCGCCGGCTCGTCGGCCGGGGGGATCAACGGCATCCTGCTGGCAGTGGCCCTGGCCGGCGGGCACCGCCTCGACCAGCTGGCCCGGCTCTGGATCGACGAAGCCGACCTGGGCCGCCTGGTGCGCCGGGGCGAACGCCGCCCCGGCTCCCTGCTCGACGGGGAGCGTTTCGCCGCGCTGGTCCGCCAGGCTCTGGCCTCGACCCTGGCCGGCCCCGGCTCTGGTCCCCTGGTCGACCAGCTCGAGCTGGCCGTGACCCTGACCGACCTCGAGGGGCGCCCCACCCCGACCCTGGTACCCGGCGCGCCCGACGATCAGCTGATCGAACCGAACCATCTGACCCGAGCCCGCTTCTGGTTCGGACGGCGCCATTCCAGCGGATCCGACACCAGCACCCTGGGCACCGACGATCTCGATCGGCTGACCGAGGCGGCCCGGGCCACCGCCGGCTTCCCGGTGGCCTTCGAGCCCCTCGGCCGCCGATCCGACCGCCGCTGGCTGGTCGATGGGGGCGCGGTCGACAACAAGCCCTTCGGCCCCGTCATCGACCGCCTGCCCCGCCTGCTCGGACCGCTGCCCAGCCGACGGGTCCTCGTCTACGTCGAGCCCGATCCCGACACCGAGGGAGCCAGGCCGCCGAGCGAGGACACACCCGACGTGCTCGCCACGGCGTGGGGGGCGCTCGAGGCGGGCCGAGCCGAGACCATCCGCGACGACCTGGACCGGATCGCCTCGCTCAATGGGACCGCTGCACACCTGGGCCGGGTCACCGACCGCCTGCTCCCCCTGCTCGACCCTGGCCGGCCGAGCACCACCGAGTGGGAGCTCCAGGACCGCGACCAGATCCTGGCCCGCCACGGCCCCGGCTTCATCGGCTACGAGGAGCTCAAGGTCAGACGGGTCGCCGACGATCTGGCCCAGCTGGCGGCCCGCCTCATCGGGGCCCGGTCACCGGCCCGACGCCGGACCCTCGAGCACCTCACCCAGCACTGGGTGCAGCTGCGCTACCGAGCCAACCATGGGTCCGACCCCACCGGGCCGGAGCCCACCACCCGACGCTTCCTGCTCGAAGCCGACCTGGCCTACCGCCTGCGCCGGCTCCGCTTCCTCGCCGGCCTGATCGAGCGCCTGCTCGGCGATGTCGATGCCGACGCAGTGTGGGCCGTGGCCGGTGGCCGGCCGAGCGACGACGAGTGGCGGGAGCCGGCCATCGCCCTACGCGGCGAGCTGGCCCGGCACTTCACCGAGCTGCGCCTGGTCGGACGGCTCATGCGAGCAGGAGACGACGAGGGCCTCCGAGCCTGGTTGAGCACCGAGGTCGACCCCGACCGAGCAGCCCCGGCCCTCGACGCCCTCGATCGGATCGCCCCCCTGCGGCCCGCCGAGCTGGTGCCCCTCGTCGATGAGCTGACCCACCTCGACCCCCGCGACCCGGCGGTGCTCGCCGGACCGGTTGCCGGCGAGGTGCTCGCCGCCCTCGACACCCTGGCCCAGCGCCTGGCACCGGTGACCGCAGCCGTCTACCCCACCCTGGCCGAACGGCTCGAGGCTGCGCTGGACGCCGACCATCCGGCCGCCCGTGTCGCCGCCGTCGCGCACGGCGACTTCGACACCCTCGACGCCGCCCTGCTCCCCCTGCTCGGCCCCTCCGGGGAGGTGCCCCTGACCCCAGTCGAGGTGATCCGCTTCAGCCCCCTGGACGGTTCGGGACTCATCGACGAGCGGGCGGCCGCCGCTCGGACTGCCGCGGCCGCCGACGCCGACGCCGCCCGGGCAGCCCAGCGGCGCCGCAAGCTGGCCGGCACCGGTCTGGGCGGCTTCGCCGGCTTCCTGGAACGCTCGTGGCGCGAGAACGATCTGGTCTGGGGCCGGCTGGACGCCTCCGAACAGCTCATCCGCGCCCTGGTCGACGATCCCGCCCAGGCCGACCGGCTGGTGCTCGCCGCCCGCCATGCCCTGCTCGACGAGCCGGTCGCGGGCCTCGACCGCCCTCGGCGAACCACGGTGGGCGAGCTGCTGTTCGAAGCCCGGACCACCGACATCGACGCCCTGGCCGACTCGGCCATCGGCGAGCGTCGCCCGGATGCCCGGCGCGAGAGCGCGGTGGTGGCCACCAGCGGGGCGGCCCTGATCGCCCTGGGATCTCGACGGCGGGGGCCGGTGCGCTACGCGGGCTGGACGATCGGCGCTCTGCTGCGCCTGGTCGCCCCCTGGATCCGGCTCAAGCGCTTCATCCGCTGAGCGAGAGCTCGTCGGTCTCGTCGGTCTCGTCGGTCTCCTCGGGGCTCGCCCCCTCTGCCCCCACCACCACCCGGTCACCCTCGACGAGCGAACCGGCCAGGGGACGGATCTCGACGTCGCCCCCGGAGGACAGACCGACCTCGACATCGACGAAGCGGACCGTTCCGTCCTCCTCGGCCACCTGCACCCGGGCCGTGCCGTCGGCCGCCGATGACAGGGCGGCCAGCGGTACCACCAGCACCTCGCCCTCGGTGGAGGAGACCGGGATGGTGATGCGCACGTTGAGCCCGCGCGCCTCCTCGGGCAGCGGTTCGAGGGCCCGAACCCTCATCTCGTAGCGATTCTCGGGCAGACCCCCGGTGCCCGGCTCGGTGGCCAGGAAGCTGATCTCACCGGCCGCGTCGATGCCCAGCCCGGGATCATCGAGGCGAACCTCGTCACCCTCGGCCACCAGCGGACGATCGGCCACCCCCACCCCCGAGTCGATGACCAGATCGATCCCCGAGACCCGAGCGAAAACCCCCGAGACGGCATCGCCGCGCTCGAGGGGGGCGGCCTCGACCCGACGGGGCAGCTCGGGCAGGAAGATCAGCGAGGTCAGGGGCCAGCCGGTACCGATCTCGGCCTCGGCCTCGGCCAGATCCTGACGGGCCTGCTCGAGCGACTGGCGCGCCTGGTTGACCAGCTCCTCGAGGGCCGAGGTGTCGGGAGGAGCCAGAGCCTCGGAGCGGGTGGCCACGGCCAGGGCCAGGGCCGTTTCGGCCTCTTGGACGGCCAGACCTCCGGCGGCGTCGATGTCGGCCAGGGACAGCGCCGCAGTGTTGCGCTGACGACGAGCCTCGTCACGTTCCTGCCGGGCCGCGGCCTCCTCGGCTTCGAGCTGGGCCAGCTGGGCCGGGGTCGGAGCCTCACCGGTGTCGGGGTGGGTACCGGCGCGGGCCTGGGCCGCTCGGTCGGCGGCTCGCTGGGCTCCCTGCTCGGCCCGGTCCAGAGCGGCGGCCGCCGCCTCGTCGGCCGCCCGGGCCGCCCCGGTGTCGGCCTCTCGCTGCTCGCGGGCGTCGGCCAGGGCGATCTCGGCCCTGCGCACCTCGGCGTCGAGGGCTATGCGCTGGGACTCGGGCACCGTGACCCGGCTGTTGGCCAGATCGGATTCGGCGTTGCGCAGTGCCTCCTGGGCGCCCTCGACTCGATCCTGCAACCCGCGCAAGGTCTCCTGTTGGACCTCGGAGGGGCCGGGAGCTTCGTAGCCGGCCGCGCTCCAGAAGGCCTCGACCGCCTCCTCGGTGCTGGGGCCGTAGACCCCGTCGGGCGGGTCGTCCAGGAAGCCGAGCCGAACCAAGGCCTGCTGGAGTTGGGTGACGTCGTCACCTTCCTGGCCCGGTCCGAGATCCCGGAAGGCCGGCAGCTCGCCGGCCAGCACGAAGACAGGGAGCCCGCCGATCTCGATGGCCAGGTCACCCTCGTCGAGGGTCTCGCCCACCGGCGGCGGCGTGCGGGTGACCACTGGATTGATCTCGGCGTCGAAGCTGCCCGACACCGACAGCTCGACCGAGGACTCGAAGCGGATGTCGCCTCGCACGACCACCGTCGAGGACAGCTCGCGGCGCTCGACCGCAAGGGTGATCAAGGAGGCCTCGGGCGCTTCGGCATCGGCCCTGATCTCGGCCGAGGAACGCAACCGGGTACCGGCCACGAAACCAACCACCGCGGACAGCACGGCGACGACCACGAAAACGGCCAGGGCCCGGCGACGCTGATCGACACCGCCGACCTCGGGAGACTGCTCGTTCTCGCTCACCTCGACCGCGCGGGCACGGACACCACCACGTTCGCCATGGCCGGAAAGCTACTGGCCGGTGAGACCCGGGTGGGCTCACTCGGTCAGGAAAGGTGCCACCCGGTCACCGGGGCGTCCGATGATGGCCCGATCCCCTCGGATCAGGACCGGGCGCTGGAGCAGCTTGGGGTGCTCGACGAGAACGTCGACCACCGCCTCGGGCGAGCCGACCAGGGCTTCGGCATCGAGGCCCAGCTTGGTGAACTGGGCATCCTTGCGGACCAGATCCTCGACCGGATCCTCGATGATGCTCACGATCCGCTCGAGGGTCGAGCGATCAGGTCGCTCCGCCACCAGCAGGTACTTGACGATGTCGATCTCGACTCCCAGATCCGCGGCGACCGCCACGGCTTTCTTGGAAGCGCTTCAATTGGGATTGTGGAAGATGGTCACCTCAGCCATGGCCGGGCACCATAGCCAACCAGATGGATGACTCCGAACCCTCCGACCGCCCGGCCGCCCTGGCCGAGCTGGCCACCGGGCTCACCGAGCTCGCCCTACCGCTCGAGCTCATCGGGGCGGCCGAGGCCCGGCTGGCCCGCGACGAGCTGGCCGATCAGATCACCGGCTACCTGCTCCCCCGCCTGCGCCGCCTGGATGCCCCCCTGCTGGTGGCTCTGGGCGGGTCGACCGGGGCGGGCAAGTCCTCGCTGACCAACGCCCTGGTCGGAGCCGAGGTGGCGGTGCCCGGGGTGCTGCGCCCCACCACCCGCCGTCCGGTGCTGGTCTGCCACCCCGACGACGCGGCCTGGTTCCGTGGGGACGCCGTGCTGCCCGACCTCGAACGCAGCGAGGGCGACGACACCACGGCGGGCCCAGGACTGCGCATCGCCGAACACCCCGGCATCGGCCCTGGTCTGGCGCTGCTGGATGCCCCCGACATCGATTCGGTCGAGACGGCCAACCACGAGCTGGCCGCCCTGCTGCTGGGAGCGGCCGACCTGTGGCTGTTCGTGACCAGCGCGGTGCGCTACGCCGATGCCGTGCCCTGGCGCTACCTGGCCAGGGCGGCCGAGCGGGCCGTGGCCCTGGCCCTGGTGGTCAACCGGGTCCCGCCGGGCGCGGCCGAGGAGATCGGCGACGACCTGGCCCAGCTGTTGAGCGAGCAGGGGCTGGGGCGGGCGCCGGTGTTCACCGTGGCCGAAGGACAACCGGGCACGGGCCTGGCTCCTGAACAGGTCACCGAGCTGAGAGCCTGGTTGACCGAGTCACTGGCCACCGAGGCCCAGCGCCATGCCGTGGTGCGCTCCACCGTCGATGGGCTGATCCGGTCGATCCCCGAGCGGGTCGACCAGGTGCTGGCCGCCGCCCACGAGCAGGCCCTGGTCCGGGGCCGCCTGACTCGTCAGGCGACCGAGCGATGGTCGGCCGCCCTCGACGAGGTCGGAGAAGGGCTCGACTCCACCGTGCCGGTGCGAGCCGAGATCCTCGACCAGTTCCGCGAGCACCTGGGCACCGGGCAGTGGATGGGCCGGCTCCAACGCGGCATCGGCGCCGTGCGGGACCGGGTGAGTGGTCTGTTCGGTCGCGACGACGCTCCCGAGGCCCATATCCGACAGGAAGTCGGCTCCACCATCGAGGACCTGGTCGTTCGGGTGGCCGATCGCAGCGCCCTGGCCGTGATCGACGGGTGGGAGGCCACCCCGGGGGGTGAGGAGCTGGTGGCCGACGCACCCCGTGGGCTCGACCGGGCCGAGGCCGGTCTCGGCAAGCTGGTGGCCGCCGACGTGCGAGCCTGGCAGGAGTCGGTGCTGGTGCTCGTGGCCGAGCAGGCCGGGCCCCGGGCCACCCTGGCCCGGGGGCTGTCGCTGGGCATCAACGGAACCGGCGCCGCCCTCATGCTGGCCGTGTTCTCCCAAACCGGCGGGATCACCGGGGGCGAGGCGGCCATCGCTGGCGGCACCGCCGCGGCCAGCCAGGCCGTGCTCGAGGCCGCCTTCGGCGACCAGACCGTACGGGACCTGGTCCGCCGGGCCCGCGCCGACCTACTCGAGCGGGTCGAGGCCCGCTTCGCCACCCAACGCGCCCGCCAGCTCGCCCTGCTCGACCCCCTGCCCGATGCGGACGACATCGAGCAGCTGCGCCGGCTCACCGCGGCGGTTGCCCGGTGAACGGTGAGCTGAACGAGCGGCTGGCGGCCCTGGCCGCAGCGACCGAGCTGGCCGACGGTCGGGCCCCCGAGCCGGCGGTGGTCGCGGCCCGCCAGCTGGTGGAGCGAGCCACCCAACGCCTGGCCCACGGCACCGATCGGACCGTCGTCGCCCTGGCCGGCCCGACCGGGTCGGGCAAGTCCCAGCTGTTCAACCGCCTGGCCGGCGCCGAGCTGTCCCCGGTCGGGGTGAGACGCCCCACCACCTCCGACGCCCAGGCCGCCGTGTGGGGACCGGCCGCCGATCGCCTGCTCGACTGGCTCGAGGTGCCGGACCGGGCGCCGGCCGCGGCCGCAGGCCCCGAGGGCCTCGTTCTGCTCGATTTGCCCGACGTCGATTCGGTGGCTCAGGCCAACCACTGGGAGGCCAACCGCCTGATCGACTCGGTCGACGCCCTGATCTGGGTGCTCGACCCCCAGAAGTACGCCGATGAGGTCCTGCATCGGGGTCAACTGGCCGATCTGGCCCACCATGCCGACGTGATCAGCTTCGTGATCTCCAAGGCCGATCTGCTCACCGACACCGAGCAGGCTCGCATCGTCGAGGATCTGGGCCGTCGGCTGGAGCCGTTGGGCCTGGGTTCATGCCCCATCGTGACCAGCGGCTCCGACGACATCGAGGCGGTGAGAGGGCTCATCGAGGGGCTGGTCGACCAGCGCCGGGCCGCCCTGGCCCGCTTGGAGGCCGACCTGATGAGCGCCTCGGTGCCGCTGCGCCCGGGGGCCGGTGTGGCCGCCCCCCTCGACGAGGAGCAGCTCGTCGACGAGCTGGCCCGGGCGGCTACCGCCGAGCTGGTGGCCTCGGCGGTGGCCGACGATCACCGCCGTTCGGGGGTGCGGGCCACCGGATGGGCCCCCCTGAGCCTGGTGAGACGACGGCGCTCGACGGCTTCCCGACAGCTCGTCGACTCTGGCCCGGTGGATGCGCTGGGCGTCGAGGCCGCCGTGCGCTCGGCCACCGAGCAGGTCGGAGCCGGGCTCGATCCGCGCTGGGCCGCCGAGCTGCGCCATCGCCTGCTCGACGACATCGAACCCACCGTCGAGGAGCTCGATCGGTGTCGTCGGACCATCGTGGCCGCCCGCGCCCCCCGGCCGGCGTGGTGGTCGGGGGTGGGGTTGATCCAGCGCCTGGTGGCCCTGGTGGCGCTGGTCGGCCTGATCTGGCTGCTGGCCCTGGCCGCCACCGGACTGTTTGTTCCCGGCCTCGAGCTGCCCCTGCCCGAGCTCGGCCCCCTGCCCCTGCCCACCGTCCTGCTGGCCGGCGGTGTGCTCGTCGGGCTGGTGCTGAGCCGGCTGCTGCGGCCCCTGGTCGAGGCCAGTGCCCGACGCCAGGCCGGGCGGGTGCGGGCCGAGTTCACAGAGAGGGTGGCGGCGGTGGCCGAGCAGCAGGTTCGCCACCCCATCGAGGGCCTGCTGGGCGAACGGGCCGAACTCGACGCCCTGCTCGACCAGGTGGCGGGAACCGAGCTCAGCGCAGGGCGGCCCGCAGGGTCCGGCTGAGGGCGTCCACCGCCGCGGCCAGCACGATCAGGGCCACGATGGCCCCGGCCACCGCGGCGATGTCGCGGGCCACCAGGTGCTCCTGGATGAGGCGGCCCAGACCGGCGGTGCCCACCACCCCGACCACCACGGTCTCGCGGGTGATCACCTCCCACCGGTAGCAGGTCAGGGCGACCAGGCGGGCGGCGACGGCGGGCAGGACGGCATAGGCCATCTGGCTCAGCGGCGGTGCCCCCAGGTTGGCCAGGTGGCGGCGGGCCCGCTGATCGTGGTCCTCGATGACCTCGGCGAACAGGCGGCCCACCACCCCCATGTTGTAAACGCCCAGCGCCACCGCCCCTGGCCAGATGCCCGGGAACATGACCAGCGCCATCAGGAAGGCCCACACCGGTGACGGCACCGCCCGGGCCAACAGCAGCACCAGCCGCACCAGCCACCCGATGGCTCGTCGACCCCACCCGCCATCGGGTGCTCGCGCCGCCCAGATGGCCAGCGCCAGTCCCCCGAGGGCGGCGATCAGGGTGGCCAGCACCGACATGGCCGCCGTGTCGAGGGTGGCGTCGACCAGCTCGCCGAGACCGCCGGGCCCCAGCCGGGGCGGGACCAGGTCACCGAGCAGCCGGCCGGCCAGGCGCCGGGTCCGTTCCTCGAACAGCACTCGGGGGTCGAGACCCACCTGCACGGCGGCCAGAGGCAAGGCGGCGACCAGCACGGCGAGGCTGATTCCCCGCCCTCGCTCGGAGTGCCTGACCCGAGAGGACCACCAATCGGTGAGACCCGACAGGATCATCAGGGCGAAGATCAGGGTCCAGATCTCGTCGTAGCGCAAGGACTCGAAGCTCAGATCGAGCTGGACCCCCAGCCCCCCGGCTCCGATGATGCCGAGGACGGCGGCGCTGCGCACCGCACATTCCAGTCGGTAGAAGGCATACGAGGCAGCCGTGGCCGTCACCGACGGGGCCAGCCCGTAGACCAGCGCAGCCACCGGCGATGCGCCGGCCGAGCGCATGGCCCGCCACGGCCCCGGATCGGCCTCGTCGATCATCTCGGCGTAGACCTTGGCGGTGATCGCCCCGAACTGGGCGCCGATGGCCAGCACCGCCACCAGCGGATCGAAGCCGAGGATCTGGACCAGCAGCAGGGCCCAGATGATCTCGTGCACAGCTCGCGGCCCCACCGCGGCGGCGCCGAGCACCGAACGCAGCCAGCGGCGCCCCGAGAACTCCCACAGGCGCTCCGAGACCAGGGGCCCCACCAGCACCCCCAGCCCCACGCTGGTGGCCGCGCCCAGCACGGCGTAGGCCGCGGTGGAAAGGCTGGCATCGAGGGTGAGGCGCAGGAAGTCGCCGGCCAGCTCGGGTTGGCCCACTGCCCTCCAGAAGCGGGCGAAGCTCGGCCAGCCCCCCTCGTTGAGGACGCGCTCGCTCCCGGCCCGAACCAGGGCCCAGCCGACCAGGACGAAGAGCAGCCAGCGGCGCTTCACCTTTGGTAGAGGGCGGCCAGGCACGCCGCATCGAGCTGCTCGCTGGGCAGGTCGAACACGAGGCGCCCTCGACGCAGGCCGATCACCCGGTCGACCCAGCGCCGGGCCAGCTCGGGCTGGTGGAGGCTGACCAGCAGGGTCCAGGGCCCCTCGGCGATCAGACCCAGCACCAGCTCGCTCAGCTCGGGGTCGAGGCTGGCCACCGGCTCGTCGGCCATGACCAGGCGGGGTTCCTGAACGAGAAGGCGGGCCACCGCCACCCTCTGCTGCTGGCCGCCCGAGAGCCGGTCGACGCGCACCCGAATCATCTCCGGGTCCAGGCCCACCCGGATCAGGGCCTCGGTGACCCGATCCGTCCCATGCGGACGAACCAGGCTGGCCAGCGCCCGGGGGGTCGACCAGACCCCCAAGCGGCCGGCGTTGACGTTGTGGAGCACCGACAAGGGCCCCACCAGATCGAGGGACTGTCGGATCGTGCCCACCGCCGCCCCGTGTTGGCGGCGGGCCCGAGACCTCAACGAGCGCGGATCGAGACCGAGCACCTCGACGCCCCCCTGGACCTCGGCCCCCTCGACGAGCAGGCGACCGTTGATCAGGTTGATCAAGCTCGACTTGCCGGCGCCGCTGGAGCCGATCAGTCCGACCCGCTCGCCGACGCCGACGACCAGGCTGAGATCCTCGAGAGCCAGA
Source organism: Cletocamptus dominicanus (assembly GCA_028565815.1). NCBI lineage: Eukaryota > Metazoa > Arthropoda > Copepoda > Harpacticoida > Cletodidae > Cletocamptus > Cletocamptus dominicanus. The sequence continues at coordinate 10,050 of JAOXNT010117018.1, read as the reverse complement.
GGGCCCCGGGGGTAGCGGACGCTGAGATGCTCGAGACGCAGGGCCAGGTCAGCGGATGGCGCCGATGTCACGGGCGACCGCTTCCATGGCGTCGTAGTTGGCGTCCTCGGTGGGAATGAAGGCGCCGGCCCCGAACAGCTCGAGGATGGCGGCGTCGTCGGGCTGGTCCGCATCGAGCGAGGTGAAGGCCGCGACGACGGCCTCGGTGGCCCCGTCGCCCAGGGCCTCGTCGATGCCGGGACGAGCCACCCAGTGGTAGTTGAAGTAGGGCGGGGTGCGGAAGATCTCGATCACCGCCTCGGTATCGACGAGCCCCTCGGCTACCCGGGCATCCCACACCTGGGAGTTGAGCGCTCCGACCTCGTAGGAGCCGGCCGCCACCAGCTCGATGGTGGCATCGTGGGAACCCGAGAACCCCACCGCACCGGCCAGATCGGTCTCGATGTCGAGGCCGGCCTCGGTCAGGAAGGACTGGGGCATCAGGCGACCCGACGTCGAGGATTCGGAACCGAAGGTCACAGAGCGGCCGGCCAGGGAGGCCAGGCCCTCGACGGTGTCGATGGGCTCGATGCCGGTGTCGGCGCCGGCGACGAAGACCGAGGTGAACTCGGCGTCGATGTCTCGCTGTACCAGGGCCTGGGCGCCCTCGACCTCGATCCGGGCCTGCACACCGGTGAGGGCCCCGAACCAGACGAGATCGAGATCGCCGACCACGAACCCGCTGACTGCGCTCTGGTAGTCGGTGACCGGGACGTAGTCGACCTCGACACCGGGCAGGGCTCGCTCGAGACGATCGGACACCAGCCCGAACTGGCGCTGGAGCACCTCGGGGTCCTGATCGGGGATGGCTCCGATGCGCAGGGTGCCCGACAGACCCGAGGATTCGCCGGACACATCACCGGGCGAAGCATCGGAAGAACGGTCGGAAGCGTCGTCGGACCCGCAGGCGGCCAGGCCGGCCACCAGCAACAGGGCCAGAGCAACAGCCGCCGGCCGGATGATCAGTGCCCGCCAACTGGCGTGCGTCATGGTGCTGGTCATGCTCGTCCTCCTGGGTATGGCACGGGAACCTCCTCGCGTGGGTGGCCACACCCTAGGCCGGTGCCGTCCGCTGAGCCCTCCATGCCGGTGGCATCCTGGGGTCATGGCCCACCCCCGCGCCGGAACACCCGCCACCCCTGACGACCTGGTCGACCTGGCCCATCTGGTGGCCGCCTACTACACCCGCCGTCCCGACCCCGACGAGACCGCTCAGCGGGTCAGCTTCGGCACCTCGGGCCATCGCGGCTCGAGCCTGACCACCTCGTTCAACGAGGACCACATCGCAGCCACCACCCAGGCCATCTGCGAGTACCGGGCCCAGGCCGGGATCGGTGGGCCCCTGTTCCTGGGTCGCGATACCCACGCACTGTCGGAACCGGCCTGGATCACCGCCCTCGAGGTACTGGCCGCCAACGAGGTCACCACCCTGATCGACGCCGAGGAGCGCTACACCCCCACCCCCGCCATCAGCCACGCCATCGTGAGCACCAACGCCGGGCGGGCCCCGGCCAGCCAAGCCGACGGGATCGTGGTCACCCCCTCGCACAACCCGCCGGGCGACGGGGGTTTCAAGTACAACCCACCTCACGGCGGCCCGGCCGATTCCGAGATCACCTCGTGGATCGCCGAGCGAGCCAACCAGCTACTGGCCGACGGTGGGGTGGCTCGCTGGCCCCTGGCCCGGGCCCGGACCGTCGACACCACCGCCACCTATGACTACCGGGCCCGCTATGTCGACGATCTGCCCGCTGTGCTCGACCTTGAGGCCATCGCCCGGGCCGATGTGCGCATCGGCGCCGATCCCCTGGGCGGGGCCGCCGTCGACTACTGGGACATGATCGGTGACCGCCATGGGCTGGAGCTGACGGTGGTCAACCCCCTGGTCGACGCCACCTGGCGCTTCATGACCCTCGACACCGACGGCAAGATCCGCATGGACTGCTCCTCGGCCAACGCCATGGCCTCGCTGATCGCCGGACGTGACCGCTTCGACCTCTCCACCGGCAACGACGCCGACGCCGACCGGCACGGCATCGTCACCCCCGACGCCGGCCTGATGAACCCCAACCACTTCCTGGCCGTGGCCATCGACTACCTGCTCACCCACCGACCCGACTGGCCCGACACCTGCGCCATCGGCAAGACCCTGGTCTCGTCCTCGATGATCGATCGGGTGGTGGCGGCCCGTGGCCGACACCTGGTCGAGGTGCCGGTGGGCTTCAAGTGGTTCGTGCCCGGTCTGGCCGACGGCTCGGTGGGTTTCGGCGGTGAGGAGTCGGCCGGAGCCTCCTTCCTGCGCCGGGACGGCTCGGTGTGGACCACCGACAAGGACGGGCTCATCATGTGCCTGCTGGCCGCCGAGATCCTGGCGGTGACCGACCACAGCCCCTCGGAGCACTATCGGGCCCTCGCCGAGCGTCACGGGGCACCGGCCTACGCTCGCATCGACGCTCCCGCCGACCGCGAGCAGAAGGCGGTGCTGGCCGGCCTGTCACCCGATCAGGTCACCGCCAGCGAGCTGGCCGGCGAGCCCATCACCGCCACCCTCACCGCCGCTCCCGGCAACGGGGCGTCGATCGGCGGACTCAAGGTGGTCACCGAGTCGGCCTGGTTCGCGGCCCGGCCCTCGGGCACCGAGGACGTCTACAAGATCTACGCCGAGTCCTTCCGCGGGCCCGAGCACCTGGCCCAGGTCCAGGCTGCGGCCCGCGAGCTGGTGGCCGGCGTTCTCGACTGATCCCGGCTGGGCTGTCTCGGCATCAACAAGCACAGGGGTTCAACAAGCACAGGGGTTCAACAAGCACAGGGGTTCAACTAGTCAACAAGCACAGAACGAGGCGACGATCGCCACCACCGGGCCGTCGTCGCGGGGCGAGTGGTCGCCTTTCACCCACTCGAGGCGCACCGGCGCCGGGATCGAGCCGGCATGCTCGGTGAGTTCGTCGGGTCGGGCGAAGGGGTCTCGGGTTCCTGACACGAACAGGGTGGGCACCCCGATGTGACCGAAGTGTTGGACCCGGAGCCGCTCGGGCTTGCCCGGCGGGTGCAAGGGGTAGCTGAGCAGAACCAGGGCGGCCGCCGGCAGGCCGTCGGCCACCGCCACCGAGGCGCAGCGCCCCCCGAAGCTGCGACCGCCGTAGGCCAGCCGGTCGAGCCCGACACCGAGCTCGTCGGCCAGCTCGTGGGCCGCCGCCCGGATCCTGTCGACGCCGCGAGCCACGCTGGTGGTGGCCAGGGTCAGGCGTCGCACCGCCAGGCCAGGTAGCCCCTGCTCCAGGGCCACCAGGGTGCGATGCTCGCGATCGGCGCTGGCCCCCGGGGCCAGGATCAGCCCGGCCGGTGGACTCGACAGGGTGATGGTGTCGGCTTCCATCACCCCATGGTGGCCCAGCCCGCCTCAACCCAGGCCCAGGCGCTGGGCCTGACGCCGGGCGATCTCGTCGAGCAGAGCGGCGTGGTCGCTGACCATGCCGGTGGTGTGGCCGAACAGCTCGGCCGAGACCAGGCCGATCAGCTGGGTCCACGCACCGATGACCTCGATCAGCAGCTCGTCGTCGACCTCGATCCGGGTGAAGCGGCGGACCTCGTCGAAGCCCGGGACCAGGCCCGGCGGCACCGGCCCGCCCGGGGAAGCGGCGGCGTCGGCGGCGATGGCCAGCAGGGCTCGCGACACCCGGGTGCCGGGCTCGACGGTGTCGCTCGGGGCCGCGTAGCCGGGTACGGGTGTGCCATAGACCAGGGCGTATTCGTGGGGGTGTTCGATGGCCCAGCCCCTGAAGGCTCGGGCTGCAGCCAGCCAGCGGCCGGTCGGGGTGGACTCGGCAGCCACGGCCTGCTCGACCCACTCCCCGATGGAGTCGAAAGCGGCCACGATCAGCCGGGTCAGCAGCTCGTCGCGGCTGGCCACGTAGCGGTAGACCGCTGACGAGACCATGCCCAGCTCTCGGGCCACCGAGCGCAGGGACAGCCCGGCCGGTCCGTCGCGGGCCAGTTGGCGTCGAGCCTCGGCCAGCACCTCGGCGGTGATCTGCTCCCGGGCCCGAGCCCGGGCCGAACGATGGGTGGCCACCGACTCAGTGTGCCAAAAACGAGAGCACTGCTCTTGACAGGCCGCACGCCAACCAGTTCACTGATCCCAATAGAGAGCACTGCTCTCTATCTGACGACACGAACCGAGGCATCGACATGAAGCACGACATGACCCCCGACACGACGAACCCCGCACCCACCCGCTACCTCCGTCCCGGAACCATCAGCCGCCGACTGTTCAACCCCCTCGTCGCCGCCCTGACCCGTCGCGGCCTCCCCCTGGCCGGATCGCGCGTCCTCGAGGTCCCCGGGCGCCGCAGCGGCCGGCTCCAGCGCGTACCGGTCAACCCCCTCGAGCTGGACGGTCGGCACTATCTCCTCGCCCCCCGAGGCCAGACCCAGTGGGTCCGCAACCTGCGGGCCGCCGGTCGGGCCCAGTTGGTTCGGGGTCGGCTGTTCCGCGGCAGCCAGGTCACCGCGGTGTCGGCCTCCGAACTGGCCGACTGCGACAAGACCCCGGTCATCCGGGCCTACCTCGATCGGTGGGGATGGGAAGTCGGCGCCTTCTTCGAGGGCCTCGATGCCGACTCCGACGAGGCCACCATCGCCGCCGCCGCTCCCGGGTTCCCCGTCTTCACCCTCACCAGGCGCGACTAGGCTCGCCATCGTGACCCGCATCGTTGCCCTGCTGGCCGGAGTGAACGTGGGCGGTTCGAGGCGTCTGGCCATGGCCGACCTGCGAGCCGCTGCCGAGCAGGTCGGGCTCACCGGGGTGAGCACCTACATCCAGTCGGGCAACCTCGTGGCCACCACCGATCTCGATCCCGGTGCGGTCGAATCCGAGCTTGCATCGGCTCTTAGCCGACACCACGGGCTCGACACCGTCGTGTTCGCGAGAACGGCCTCCCAGTGGGCCGCCCTGACCACGGCGAACCCCTTTCTCGACCTCGACGAGGACCTCACCCACCACCACCTGGTGCTCACCGACGAACCGGCTGGGCTGGCCGGCGGGCTCGAGCCCGCCGGCGACGAGCAGATCGGGGTCGGGGAGGCTGCGGTGTACCTCTATCTGCCCCACGGCGTGGCCCGCTCACGCATGGCAGCCGCTGCGACCCGGCGGGGTCGGGCCAGCATGCGCAACTGGCGCACCGTGGAGCGCCTCGGGCAGATGCTGTGAGCGCCGAGACGCGACGAGGCCGCCGGAACTGACGGTCCGGCGGCCTCGGTCGGGGTCCCCCTCCCGACCAACGAGACGACGCAGCAGCGCCCTACTTGGGCGGCATCCTGATGCCGCCGTCGAGGCGGATCGTCTCGGCGTTCATGTAGGGGTTGGTGATCACGTCCATCACCCCGAAGGCCAACTCCTCGGCCGATCCGAGGCGCTTGGGGAACAGCACCGACTGGCCGAGGTGAGCCTTGAAGGCCTCGGACTGCTCGCCCTCGCCGTAGATGGGGGTGTCGATCAAACCGGGGGCGATGGTGTTGACTCGGATGCCCACTGCGGAGAGATCACGGGCGATGGGAAGGGTCATGCCGACCACACCGCCTTTGGAAGCCGAGTAGGCGGCCTGGCCGATCTGGCCGTCGAAGGCGGCGGCCGACGCCATGTTGACGATGGCTCCCCGCGAGCCCGACTCGTCGACCGGATCGGTCTTGGCCATGGCCGCCGCGGCCAGCCGCAACATGTTGAACGAACCGATCAGGTTGACCTTGACCACGAACTCGAAGATCGACAGGTCCATGGGCTCGTTGTTGCGGTCGATGGTGCGAGCGGCACGCCCCAGACCGGCCGAGTTGACCAGGACCCGCAGGGGGCCCATCTCCGAGGCGGCCGCCACCGCGGCCGTGCCGTCCTCTTCGGAGGAAACGTCGCAGCGGACGAACAGACCACCGATCTCGGAAGCGACCTCGGTCCCCCTGTCATCCTGCAGGTCGGCCACCACCACCCGACAGCCGGCATCGGCCAGCTGGCGGGCGCAGGCCTCACCGATTCCGGAGGCTCCTCCGGTGACCACAGCCGAGGATCCTTCGAGGTTCATACGCGGCATGCGCTGGGTGTCCTTTCGCGACGGGGACAGGGAATCGACAACTGTCCTCCCTTAACCCCACAGCATGGCGACCCCGAACCGACGGACACAAAACGACCGGCGCTCACCCGGCCGCGACGGCCACCGCAGCCGCCATGGCCCCCGCACCGGTGGCCAGAGCAGTGGCCTGGGCTCCGCTCAGGCACCGGTAGTACTCGGCCATCATGCGATCGGTCAGCTGTTCGGCGGCGTCGAGCCGCGAAGCCGCAGCGTCGTCGACCTCGAGCTCCCCCTCCCACCCGAAGGCGGCCACCATGTCGGGACGACGCATCTGGTGGGCCAGGCGAGGCTGAATCCCAGAGGCCAGCAGGGCAGCCAGGTGCACCGACCCTCTCAGTTCCCGCAGCACGATGACGTCGTGCAGGGCGCGCGCCGGCACGTCATCGGGTCGGGGCTCGGCCGCGAAGCCGGCGAAGAGGGCCAGCCCGGCGGGGTCGGCGGCATCGATAGCCGTCTCGGCGGCTTCGCAGAAGACCTCGAGACCCTCGAGATCGGCGAAGAGACGACGTCCGATCTCGGCCGAGCAGGCCAACTGGGCCCGGGCGGCATCCCGGGGAGCGATCGACGCCCGGGCCGACTCCCAGCTCGTGGCGATGACCGGTCCCGAGAAGAAACCGAAGGCGCTCTGCACCACCTTGGGCTCGACATCGCCCAGCACCCCGCCCCGGCCGATCACGTAGAACTCCATCGCCCGAAGGCCCAGCTCCTTGCCCGTGGCGAGGGTGAGCGGGTCGAAGTAGTAGACCGCCCCCACTCCTCCCAGCTGCTCAGCGGTAGCCGTGACGAGTTCCTCGGGTGTCATAGCAGCATCAGGTGTCATGGCGGCACAGTAATCCGACCCGGTACCATCGGAGCCAGCCCGGTACCGTCCCCCTCCTCAGGGCGACAGCTTCACGTCGGGGCCGGTAGGGCGTCCGTCGACGATCTGGTCGAGGTACTCGCTCATGCCGATGCCCTGCCGACCCTCGCACTCGAAGGCGGTCATGGCCTCGGTGATGCGGGTCACCAGCATCTCGCCGGAGTCGTCCCGTCGCCGGTTGCGAAGAGGGATCAACGACAGCACCCGCCCGCTCACCTCATAGGAGCGCTGGTCGGTCTCGACCACACAGCGCATGGCGGTGTGGTAGCTGTCGGCGTCCCATTCCGAGTCGACGGTGGCCGAACGAATCAGGTGGTACTCGTCGCCGTCGAGCACCATGCCGCCCACGCGGGGCTCACGTCCCTCGCCCCGCCCCACCACCGAGATCATCATGGCGAAGTCCTCGTCGAAGACCAGGGGGATCCAGCGGTACCAGTCGATGGCCTGCCAGTAGCGCGGTCCCCACGACTTGTCGCGCAACCCCAGGCCGTCCATCTCGATCAGCTCGTCGGCCACCCTGATGGTGCCGGTGACCGCACAGTGCTGCTCGTAGTGGGCCTTGGCGAAGCTCTTGCCCGGCTCGACCGGCACCTCGCGACCGTCGGCGTAGACCGGCTTGCCCCCGTACATGGGCGACACCCCCCGGAAGTCGAGCTCGAGTTCGCACTCCACCCACGGGTTGTCGCGCAGAGCGGTGCGGGGGTCGGACATCTGGCGGGGCTCGGCGAGCAGGCAGACCGTGCCCGAGTAGGTCACCTTCAGGTGCTCGAAGGGAGTCAGCACCTCGATCCGCAGCCCGCCGGCGGCCATCTCGGCGTTGGTACTGATCTCGGGCCGGGCATAGGTGAAGGCCACCCGCCCGTCGGAGAGGTAGAGGCACACCGTCATCTCGGCGTAGCCCTCGTTGACCCGATTCCCCAGCCGGAACCAGCCCCCCACCTGCTGACGCAGATCGAAGGCGTTGAGGTACATCGACTCGTTGTAGTTCGATGCCTCATCGGGTTCGTGGGGGAACTCGTCGGACGGTTCCAGCACGGTGATGATCTCGTCGTTGCTCACGATGACCTCTCTGGTCGCGGTGGGCCGGCGGCCCCCTCGGGTGGGTCGAGGTGGTCGAGCACGTAGCCCGCTCCGGCCACCCAGCGAGCATCGGGCGGTGGGACCTGGCCCGGCTCGAGCACCCAACCCACCCCCTCGACCCAGTGGGGTGGAGGGGCAGATGGCGCCGCCGGGGCCGACGGGGGATCGCTCACCGCCGGAACGTCGCGCTCCCAGGGCAAGGGCTCTCGAGGCTCGATCTCGTCGGGCGGGGGCGCCCCTCCCGACGCCCGGGAGGGCGCGCCGGCTTCCGGGGGCACGGCGGTGGGCACAGGAGCAGCGAGCACCGGCTGCGAGGGCCCGGGAGGCTGAGACGACACAGCGGGCTGCGAGGGCCCGGGAGGCTGAGACGACACAGGGCGCCGAGAAGGCTCAGCAGAGCGAGAGGGCTCCGGAGGCTGAGAGGGTCCAGCCGGATGGGGGTCGGGACGAGCGGACCGCAGGTTCGAGCCGACTGGCCGGGGCTCTTCCCGAGGTACTCGACGACGCTCGGACCGGCCATCGAGCAGGAAGGACACACCGACCAGGGCCACGCCCACGCCTCCCAGCACCAGCGATGGCGTCACCACCGATCGAAGCACCGCAGCGATCAGGGCAGCCAGCACTTCGGCCTGTTCGGGGGCGTAACGACGCAACAGCCAGGGCAGACCCAGACCGACGATCAGGTAGAAGGCGGTGGTGCCCAACGCCCAGGAGCCCGCCCGACGCAACACCCCGGCCCGGTGGGTGGTGGTGAACAGGGCAACGAGAACACCCACCCCGGCCACCAGCGCCAACACCGGCACCACTGTCTGGAGCAGGGACCGGAGAGGTCCGGCGTTGGGGATGCGCTCGGTGGGCAGCTCGACCACCAGAGTCGGGGCAGCGGGCAGCTCGGCGTCGAGGCTGGGCAGAGCGGCCACGATGGTGTCGCGGGCCGAGGCAGCCACGGGAGTCAGGTCGACCGAGCGCGGCGCCGACCCCTCACCCAGGAAGGCACCGTGGGCGGCACCGAGCGCACCCAGGACTGCCTCGCTGACCTCGGGGCTCTCCAGCAGATCAGCCGTGATCCGCTCCACCTCGTCGGCCGAGAGGGCACTCTGATCGGGCAGAGCCGACTCGACGGCCCGGCCCAGATTGACGCTCAACTGGTCACGAACCGCCTCGTCGTCGAGCAGGTCCTCGGCCACCTGGCTCGAGCGATCCGGGTCGAAAACCGTGCGCAGGGCCAAGAAGCCGGTCCAGGCCAGCGATCCCACCAGCAGGGAGACCCCCAGGATCAGCCCCGCCACTCCCCGACGGATCATCAGGCAACTCCTCGACGGGCACCGGCAGACGAACTCACCACATCAGCTTGGCTCGCGCACGAGCGAGGCCGGTGCCAGCCGGACGACGCGATCACAGGGTTCGTGTGTCGGTCGGCAGCCCCAGCCCCAGGCGGCCGGACAGCTCATAGGTGCGCTCGGCAGCCATGGCGTGCTGGCTGGCCACGTTGGCGTCCCGGAAGAGACGCTCGAGGGGGCACCGACGGTAGACGGCCTCACCGCCGGCGCTGCGATGCAGGCGGCTGACCGCGTCGGCACAACGCTGGGTCGCGTCGGTAGTGGCCAGCCGCAACAGGCGCTTCTGCTCGGTGCTGAGCGCATCGCCGGCCCGAGCGCTCTCCCAGGCATCCCCGAAGGCCTCGTCCATGAAGGCACGGGCCGAGCGGGCAGTGGCCTCGGCCCGGGCCAGGTCGAGCTGGGCCCCGGCCCGCTCGGCCAGGGTCCGGCTCGAGCTCTGGGGCACCTTGACGGTGGCCAGGGCCACGTACTCCTCGCAGGCCCGCTCACAGATTCCGATGGCCGTCGCCCCCACCCCGGCGGCCAGCAGGCCGAAGAAGGAGAAGCGGGCCAGGGGGATGTCGAGGGTGACCCGGGTGTCGGCCAGGTCGACCCAGCGGCCCTCGGGCACGAA